>JABFQA010000845.1:0-16485 GCA_022817065.1 Probaryconus sp. ZL-2020 | reverse complement strand
ACCGCAATTTACATAATTCAAAATTTTTAAACGTGGAATTAAATATTTAATACATTAAGTCACATTCAACATATTCATTAAAATATACGCTAAATCAAAGGGGTATTATTATTATTTTGTATCTTAATTATTCAATATTAATTTGAAAATTAGTGTTAATTTGTATATGACATCTGTCACTTCAAATCAGATGTACTCCTCTACATCGCGGTATAATTAGAGGGCTCCAGGCGATATAATGATATGATATATTTGCTCAAAAGTATTTATAATTGATAATAAAAACAAATAATAGTCGAAACACAGAATAAATTTTAACGAGTCTTTGCTACCACTCAGTTGGTTTAATATTTCATGAATTGTTTTTTATAAAACAATAACAAATTGTTTAAAATCAACGTGAAATATAAAATATAAAATATCTTTTACCGAATAAATAGAAAACATTACAACTTTTTGAACAAAACGCGAATAATTCAATTTCCGGTAATTGCATATTTATAGTTAATGAAATTCATAATCACTTGAATTTAACATCGATTTTGCATTTGCTCATCGCAAACACGTTAATAACGTAAAGTTGTAAACATTACAGAAATAATGGTAATGCACATTTCAACGATAACCATGTACAGAAATATTGTTTTTGTTCGATAAATGTTGAAATGTTGTTAAAGCACTTTTTCCCCTTCGACAAACTGTAAATGCAATTTGACATTTAACGGGACTGAATGGCCGTATCGTTAAACACTGCGAGCTCTCAATTTCGTTAACAAACTTTCGTTTTAGACTATCCAAGAAAATTGAGTTACTTTTGAAAATTGTTCATAAGTTCGTGGCAGGTGTCCCTGATTTTCAGTTTAACCTACATTTGTATCCACACGAGAGGGCAGATGTTTTCATTGCATTTCGTTCGGGGTTATAACTTTCCACGTGCAAACTACTAAATATCAAAAATTCCAATATCGAAATCCTAAAATAATGCTCACGACCTGAGACAATAATATACCCTTTGACCCGTTTCTAAACGATCCTTTTCGATATTTTTCAATTTACAGTTATTAAATGTTTATCTTTTATAAATCATATATGATATTAAATTTTATTATTAGAAACAATTTATCGAGGGTATGAAGAAAATTATGAAAATGAAAAAAAAAAAAAAATGTCTTAAATTTCGACAAGGTTCATTTGATATTTTATGATTCATTTGAGTATTCGAAATATTCCAATCAGTCAGATACAAGAAAACTGAAGGTATAAATCCCGACACATTTCTCATCGAACAGAACTCGAAAGATTTCGGGGCAGAGATGAATTCGATCGCGTAATGCCTAGGAATAAAAATTTTCCGCTCACTTTTTTTTTACGAGGAATTTCGAAGGATTTAAGAGTAATCTAGAACATCCTGTATATGCAGGCAAATTGAGCTGTATATTCTGAGTGTAATTGATATGATATTGGAAATGAAATTGAATCTGACGAAGGGTATAAAATGAGAGTTAAGCGTGCCCGTTTCGACAAAATTTAAAGGTTGAGATCCAACGGGAAAGGCGAAGGACGCGCGCAGGGAAAGATGAATGGAAAAGTGGAATACTATGAATTAATCAAAGCGTAGTAAAACGGATGATGACTTTCACAAAGGAATTCAGAGCATCGCGATTTACCAACGTTTAGAATTTCCAGCACAATTTTTTTGATTTCTTAACGAACTTTTTTTAATGACGCTGAAACTAGCAGAAGATAGTTTGCGTAGCTGGTTCATACTGGCTAGAGATCAGTTATGCAAATTTCCAGTGTTTGCATGTTTTTCATTAATGCGATAACAACAATTGTTAATTAACAATTATTTATAACTTTTTATCTAGAGCCATGCAAACGCTGAAAATTTTCATAACTGATCTTTAGCCAGTAAGAACCAACTATCCAAATTTTCGGCCTTTATATGTTTGTATTTTTTTTTAATATCTATTATTTAGATTAGTTGAGAGCCACTACTCTCAGCTATCTTCTGCTTGCTATCTTCTGCTAGTTTCAGCGTCATTATATATTTATTATAAACATCATCAAAAGAACAAACTATTTACAGATAATCTGTAAATAGTCTCTGAAAATTTTCCATTTAACACTTTTCATATTCGATATCAAAACCTGATTACATAGAAAACACGTTACATTAATTATATTCGTTTATTAAATATTTTTAATTAATTGATTGGAAATTGTCGAGACGTAATCAAAAAAGTAAAAAAAAATATTTATAAATAAAATATAACAATTTTATAAGTTAATAAATTGCAATTAAACATTTATAAAGGAGCATAAAATGTCCTGCGCCAGTATCTTCGTGACCATCATCCCTGTCATTTCGGCAACAGTTGTACAGTAAATTAACTTCTCGAATAGCATTTTATTTATTCTCGTGTGCCCCACGCGATACCCTGAAACGAATACGTCCTTCCATCACGCAATAGTCTACGCGTATCAATAAATTACCCTTAGCGATACGCGCCGGTAATATTCGCATCACAGATGGTAACGTCTAGTCGTTGTTTAATAAAAATTCCATCATCGCATATTAATTATTGCAATAAATCTGCAAATTTATGCCGAGAAGTTCTGCATATTTTTAACGCTCGCGTTCCATTTTCTTCATTGATCCACTTTCTTAATATCAAGTACATCAATATTTACGTCCTTTTAATAAATCAAACGGAAAAAAGTGGCTATTTATTAGTACTATCAGAACGATCTTGTTTTATTTGAACATAATGAAAGCATTTTCACGCAACGATAACAATTGCTTTTTTTTTTTTCTCTTGCCTTGTAACGATTACAATATTTGTGATACATTTATTTTAACAAATTAATACGATTACAGATTTTTATTTCATTGATTTGTCAAAACTTTATTGTTGTAGTCGATTGTTAAAAATCGATAATGACGAAACGTCTTTTGCAAAGAAATATAAATTTGTGGAATTACTTATTTTTTTTTTTTTATCTTAAAACTTTATCAGAAGTGTATTATATTACTATTTAAAGAAGGTGATTAACCTTTTTTTCAACTCAGCAAATGTATCAGATTACAATGTTCGATTTTGAGGAAATGTCATTTTATTCGGAATATCGTGTGTCGTTCGGAATCCATGTAGTTGTGAATCGAACGTCACTCGGCACCAGCAAAAACATAACTTAATTGACTTAATCTTCTAAATAAACATTACGCTCACGTTAATTGGAAAATAATTTGTCTGGCGTTGAATACGTATGATTTAAAGAGGATTGTCTCGATTAAACTTTTTAATTAAGCTTTCACGAATGTTACATCTCGCGTGGTTTTAAATTAATAATGAAATTTATATAAACTTTTATATGAATTGTTTTGTGCTATTCAACGTAACGAAATTTTTGCATTAAAATGTCGTTCGCGCGCAAAATTTACATTTAACGTTACAATAAAGTAATTATTTTAATGTTTTACATATGATTGTATAAAAAAAAAAAAAAATTGCAATACGATGATCTAATTAAAATTCCATGTATGAATAATGATACGATTAAATATATAATTTTCATTTTCATCAGGCTCATAATCTTCATTCGCCTGTAGTCCTTGAAATAGTGGTCTGCATTGGTTTAATGTTTCAATGCGTTTGAAAATTAGTATAGTATGCCCGCATCGGAATCCCTTTCATTGCAATTGATGGCTGTATCTCAGAATATGATGGCAATTATTTCATACCGCTAAATGCATTTGATAATCATCAAACGGGGGCTGCGATACGGTCATCGAAAAAGAATATCGCCCTCCTGATTTTATTGCTAATTTTGTTTATCGATTTTTTCATTTATTAACAATTAAAAAAAAAGGATACAATTATGAAAAGGATAAAAACCCTGTATAAGTTTTCACATTGCATTTTTATTCAAATGTTCTTCGCCGAATCATTACCGAATTATATATCTTTCAAAGTCTGTCGACGAACGAAATAAAAGGAAAATAAAAATCTATATTAGACTCCAAAGAGAGATACTTTTAATTAGATCATATAAAGTGCAATATATTGCGGGTTTAGATTGTATCTATTATGGTGGGTCAAATTATGAAAACTTTTTGCTACTGAAATTCGGCTTAAATAGATACAAGATTTGAAAAATGTATACCTTCGGTTCATTAATTTTGTAATGTGTGCAGTGGTTTATACGATTGAAATTTTTTCTTAAGAATTTTTGTGTACGCGTTACGTCACTCTAGTCGTTGCGAAATTATTTATTTATCAGTTTTTCGGATATATATGGAACACGTGAAAATCTCGAAAATTTAAAAAGCTCAAGTTATAAATTTTTCGCGATTATTTAATAAATTTGGTTAACTTTACGGTCTTGTATTTTAATTTTTTGTATTTTTGCAGATATTTTAGTTTAATAATAAAAGTTAGTAATAATTGCACACAAACACGCAGTGTATATTGCAAATTATTATTTAATAAATGTCTTTTTATTTGGGACGGTAATTAACAAATTGTGTCACTTTTGTCTGAAATGAAAATTGTTCATGAAATTGATAGAATTTTATGCCGGAGAAATATTGAATTTTGTTGCAATGTTAAAATTTTATATTACAACGCAATTATTTATGTATAAATTATACAGATTTTGTAATAGAAGGAATTTTAATTAGCTCATATAAAAATACCAATAGACTCGGATCGCATGTGTGCAAATTATTAATGAGAATTTATTGGTTTGTAGCTGCAATTTGCGAGCAGATTCGTAGTGTATGGCTTCAACTCTAAAATACACAGTTTCTGACAGAAAACATTCAATTATGTATACGTTGACGCTTTATCCAATGATTTGTCGGTTAACGCTTAATTATTAACGCGAGGTGTATAGGTTCATATTCCAACTCCTAAATAAATACTTATTGCATTGATATTGATCAATGGTCTGTTATTTTTGTTAACTATTTGAAATTTAGTGATAATTACAAGTGGGATGTAAAATTAATGTCGATGACGATTTATCAAAATGTCATTATTAATTTCCTGCGATGAAATTATTAATATGTCGAAGGTCTGGTAAAGAGTACATTCGAGACTCTGAATTCATTACCATACTAATGTCAGATTAATATATTTCGTATTAAATTTGATCATGGAACATTGTCCCACGAATGCAATATTTTTCTCGCAGTGAATATTATTGTATTTAATTATTATAAAAAAAAAAATATATATATATAAATATTTTTACAACTGAAACAAAAATGTATGAAAAATCACAAATTTGTTTTAAAAAGACAATAATCAATCGAACCAAAAAAAAAAAAAAAACAATAAAAAATGTTTATTTCATCGTTATTGAAAGAAACATACATTTTTAAACAATTGAAAAGCAAAGATTCATTTATATACATGTACGCATTCTAAAAAGTTTTTGGTTAAAACATTGTTTAAATATTTGCGAAGAGTACAAATGGACTTTATTCAATTACACAAATAATAACTTTCGTAGAGTTTATATTGCGCAAAAATCAACAAATCGATTTTATTTATTAAACGTCAATCAATGACAGTTTTTGACGAAATTTTTTTTCGTGAAGTGTGCTTTCTTTAAATTAATTTTAATACGTATCTATGGCTAATCAAATTATACATTAATAACTTGGTATGTTATTGAAAAAGCGGTTAAACGTACAACACATCGTAAACCGTCTAATAACAAACTAATAGTTCGAACTTTCAATGAAATTTTGTATGGTATTAAATTAATGTTGCAAAATTAGTGTGTAATATGTGAGAACGTTTACTTGTTATATACGCCATGTTGTAACCAATCTTGCAAGTGCATAACTTTAACAACTATTAATTAGCAAAGTTATTGTGACATATTGATAAATGGCATTTATTCAATATATTGCGTGTTACAATTGTATAATATTCTGGAAACTGTATTGTTTATTATTTGTAATTCAGATTTCCTATTCAATAAATAAGGTAATTCCTTTTAAATATAAAAAGGATATGCCATTCAGAGTGAGAGAGAGAGAGCGCAGTGCGAAGACGACATCCTGTCCATTTCAACTAAACTGTGGATGATAAAGTCATCGGCCATTAAAGTGACTAATTATTTTGGAAAGAGTCCCGAATGAGTCTGCAAAGCCGCGGGACAAACGGGGGCGCGAAAAAAGAGTCACTAAAAAATAGCCCCGGATAAACAGGCAAAGGCGAGAAGACTCGTCTCGCGCGGCAAAGGAGGACTTTGCTCGGTGTAGCTCGCGAGTGTAGATTTCACGTAAAAATAATGCAAGCGAGGGAATATGATAAATCAAGCTTGTTCTGGGTAGGTAGGATCGCGTATATTTTCATTAACGGATATCTCCGTCTAGGCTCCCTCGGGCTTGTCGTTGGAAATCTCTTTTGCTCGCTACGGTTGTGTACAGTGAAGTTAATAAATCTCATGGCTGATCGTTATTAGCGAGCAGTGACTCTCAACATCTGTTCCAACAACGCAAGGCGTTATCGAACGCGCTCAAACCAACGAGACGACCACGCCTATGTCTCACTACATTTATCATATGCGTTAGAGGCGTTAAACGATTAGTGCATTTCATTCTAAACGTCGTAATACATGACATTATTATCTAACGTTGATATATTTCGAGGCCCGTCCGCTAATTTCGCGACATTTTCCCCGAACCCTCGTGTCGCCGCAAACCAAAGCCCCAAAGTCGACTCCATACTTTTTTCGAACTTTGTCGTCCGATAAATTATTCCATTCGGCAGTCATTGGCTTAACTGTTCTCGCGTATGCAATTATTTAAACGTTTTCGTGAGACGCCTCGAGTATCGAATTTTTTCCTTTTTTCTTTCTTTTTTTGTCGAAGAAGAAGTGTTTTAAATTGCATGAGGTCTGCTCCCCCTCTCTCTAATTTTTGCAAATTATCGATTGTTCTTAAGTCATACGATGTTTTGCAATGTTAACGTAACTTGACCAATTGGTTGGGTTCATTCAACCCTTTATCTACATTGAAGCTTATTTTGATATTTTTATTAATCAACAATTAATCTCATTAATTTCTTCTCCGACGATGACCTTTGAATTCTACTCTTCTTCTACATGCAACATTCTTCGAGATATTTAAGATGCTGGATTTTAAGAATCGTTACAATCAAACCTGCTTCAGAGAAGATTCTTATCTGAAGTTTTTAATGACATTTCTTTCATTTCGTACGTTTTTTTTTTTTTAATATTAATTAATCTTCGACGTTTCAATGTTTTATTAAGAAAACTGCGCATAATTTATAATAAGAACTGAATTTGGCTAAACCGCCATAAAATACAAATCTTGTATTAATTATGTCTTGTCAAAGGTACATCTTTGAGATATATGGTTTCGAATGCCAGGAACCAAATGTCGTTTGCCAACAAAATTTACATATGAAAACGTGTCATTTTTGTATATATCAATTAAATTGTGATTAATATTTCAACGTAGACTTATGATTTCTATAAAAATTAACTGTCAGTTATAAATATCATAAATTCTGATACAATGATCATAAAAATGACATTGAGACAACAAATGAAAGGGATAATTATATTCACATGAAAAAAAAAAAAAAAAAAAACTTTTGAAATGCAACTTCTTGTAACTTATTGGAACATAAAATATGACATACATAGAGACAAAAGGAAACTATTAGTCTAATTATAATTTGTTGGTATTGTATATTGATAACGTTTAACAGAACGTATTTACATTCACGCTTATTGACCTACTTATTTACAACATGTATATAGGCTTGGTATAGAACATATTGTTCAATACAGTTTCACAATCATTTCAAAAACTTCGTGTATAAATTAGTTGTGACAATTTCATACAATATTGATTACTGTATATGACAGCTACTTATCATATTTTCTATATGAATTAGTAATATATTTTCATTAAAAATCTGTTCATTACAAGGTCATAAGATATTGAAATGCAATAAATATGTATGGAATACCATGAAATTCAATTTTTATCGTGAATTTAAATGAAAAATTTAAACTGTCATATGTAAATTGTATAAATGATTATAATATTATAATCAACAGTACAAAAAAATTGTTTTCTATATCTGTAATTAAAAATCGAGTTAAATTTTGAAAAAGCTTGATCAATCGAAATTCATTCAGATAGATTCATTGAGCCAATTGTAGCTTATCTCAGAATATTTCCTGAAGAATTTGAATTGGTTAAAATAAAAATAAAAGATACGGCACCATCTACTTTGATGGTTTAGTTTAGCAGAGAACAATGGACGCTTTTCCCTTTCGTCGATCAGGAACATCTTTTCAAGTTTCGTGGCTCTTAAATCAAGTGGGACTTTTTTCCCTGTATATATATATATTCCTTACGAAAAAGAAAGACTACTATAACTATTACTAAATTTTCTTAAATTAATATCATTTTATTTTTACAATTTTAGTAAATTTCATTTTTCAAAATCAGTTATTAAAATAAATGTGTTGTTCAAATAAATGTTGTTCAATAAGGGATGAAATGTACTTTGTCGTCCTAGGAAAGAAATTTTCCATTTTCCATATATTTGTGACATTGACTTTCGTTAATTGATCTTCCATTTACATCATGCAAATAAATTTTGTGTGTTAAAAAATTTTGCAAAAAATGTGATGTTCGCACAGCTGCGATAACTGTTGTTTGTTATACCTCGAAGTGTTTATTTAGAACTATTACTTTCTTTGAGAAACAAAGGAATGCCCGGTGTTCTCGTAAATCTTCCATCAAAGAGGAAATTGAAGTAGTGATTTGCAAGTACTTCCGGATCATGTGTCCCCTTCGATGCACTTCAAGTGGTCGTCCTCCGCGCAAACACTAAAGCTAAAGAGCCATCATAAATGGCCAAGAAGGAAGAAGAAGACGCGCGAGAAGAGAAAGGGGAAGACTATGAAATGACACGTATGCCGCTATTATTCTCTTTAGAATGGCAAAAAAGAAAGGCCAGGTGTCGCAAGTGCCTCGAAGGCGAAACGAAGAAGAGTTCTTGAAGCAACGCTCAGATGAGGGACACATATGATAGCACGCATAACGTAGCATAACATAACGTAACGTGGTGGTTGCTTGTAAAGAAACGGTGTCTCGGTGAGGTTCTTCTTGTAAAATCAATTTTCCTCTTGCTACAGTTTCTTTGTTGCCAGTTATCTTGTATCAGGCTGTTACACAACTTTGGACGTTTTTGTTATACATACATTGATGCTTTTCAACATTTTAATATGGTGAGAACAAAGTTTTCCATCGATTTTCAATTAATAAAGAATTAATACTAATGATTCGTTGAAATATATTTAGTTTATTCTAAGATTTGGAATATTTCTATTTTATATTCCAATATAACTTAATAAACTATTGTAACAAAAGACATTAATTATACAGATTTAAGATCGATGTCAACCCCTCATGTACGAAGTTCATAAATTGCGTACGAACGTAAAGTTCGTCCCTTGTGACCAAAGTCCATGGAAATTATACATCTATGCAAAATGATATTAAAGTCACTATATCTCCGGAACTTTGATAGACGATTGCTTTTTCTAATACCATGTACCAAGTATCCATCATACGAGCCATTACGTTTTACAACAATATTGAAATGAAATTTCTTACTGGCCTTAACTTACTCTGAACTAAAATTTTAACACCCACTTCAACGAAAACATAATTTGCATGCAAAATTGTAATATGAAAATTATTGCAAATTAATGAAGTTATTTGTAACTTTTTTCTCTGTTGTCATAAAGAATGTGCAATGATTTCTAAGATATAGACTGTCAATTATTTTGAAAGACAATGAATTTTTCTTTTACGGTAAGAAAAATGTATCCCCCTGTCTTGTTTGTTTAAAGTGTACTTGTGAAATGAAATTTTGCGCTTTTGCAAAAAATTCCTTACGCTACTGGTGTTCTTTGCAGCGAGCGATAAGATTCCAACGGTTAGAGACATGTTTCACGCAAAGACTCATGTACTCGAGGGGTAATTAGTCTGAGCAAAATGCTGTGTACACTTTGTTCGCGAGGTGAAAAATTAACTTTACGTAAACTAATTTCTTGTGGTATTGCGACATTTAATAACACTTTAACCGAGTTACGCAGTGCGGAGCCCAACTGCCAGTTCTTATACTTTTAAAATGTTTTACATTTAAAGTTAATGGTTTAATGTATTATTTAACAACTGTAATTTTTGAATAAGAGTGTTTTTATATTTAAAGCTTGAAAGTTTGCTCTGCCTTCCCTTTGTTTTTCCAAGTAATTACATTTATCCTTAAAGGGCTTACTCTTAATACAAGCTTTTCCTGGAAAAATATATGGGGGCTTTCTATCTAAAAGTTAAAATAAGATTATACCCAAGTTTTTCGACCATCATTTTATTGATAATGTTTTACATTAATTTTGATGATTTTAACATCGAATTAACGATGTGGATTCTTTATCAGTGCCTTATTTAATAAATGTAGAGACATAATAAGGTCACGATCAGGCCTTCATAAGACCTTGTCTAATTTCTATCGGGGATAATGACGTTGCAATAGTTGTTAAAATTGCTTTTTTATCTTGCAAAACTAACTTCCAATACTTAAAGTTTGCCCTTTCAACGGCCAAACTTCTTTTCATTGTCGATTGAAATTCACTTTACAACAGTTTTTCTTGGATCTTACCACAAACTGTCTTAAATCACAATGCGCGCAATCTTGCATGTATAACTACCTTTAATTAAGATTAGACAACCTGCGATTTTTGTTCTGTAGAGAAAGATGAAACTAGTGGAATATTAATGTACAGGAAAGAGTGGCCGAGAGTTAAAATGCTTGAGTCGTTCTTCTAGTAATAAGTGAGAACCAGAATTCAAATATCGTATTATCTCCGACATTCACTCGGACAAAAATTAAGTCTGCAAATAATCTTTGAATTACCTCGATAATTGAATTGGAATATCTATATTACAATATCGTGAAAATTATATGAAACTTTATTCAAACAAGAAATCCTTTTGTTTTTAAACAAATTAGAGTGTAGGAAAAACAATGCCAAATTGTAGGTAAAGTCAATCAGGTAAATTTAATTAATAATTCAATTAATTAAGTTGAGCACACATTTGCCCTCATTAGGAAATGTGAAATATCAGAAGTGAATTATCAGAATTTCGTTGAAGTGGAATTAAAAAAACATTTATTGAATAAAAAGTTTATCAACAATTTGTAGGGTTTATTGAAATTAAGTAGAAATTTTGTCATATTTGATAAAATCTATTAATTGATTCTTTTTATTACTTATATATCCCTTAGATGCTCGTGTTGGGTTAATATGTGTTAGATAATATCATTTGTTTGACCATATCAAATTTGATCAAATCTAATTAGATTTACTGTTTCTAATCATTTGTAGTGCTATGACAAGGTGCGATGAAATAGAATCAGATAATATGTCAAGTCAAACTAGTGTTTCTTTAAGATAATCTCTTTTATATTAATTACATTATTAATTATGTTGACATGCATAATTATGAATAAATGAACATTTTTACTAGTTTTTGTTTTAGAATTTATATTTTACTTTTAAAGAATTTCACTGCACTATTAAATGTTCTGTTAACGTGAAGTGTTTTCTACTAAAGCAAATAACACGAAGAATGAATGGATTTGACAATCATTTATCACATTCTGTCGTAATAGAAAAATGACAATGAGTTTAATACAGATATTTATTTATATTTTACTTTTCAACTACTACTATATTAGACTCTAAAATAAACTCGACAAAATGGCATTTTCACGTTAGCACTTATATTATACCATAAATAGAATTTCGCAGACGAAAAGAACATTCAGACGTCGAATAGCGAAGAGCTAATCTTTGCGAATAAATCACGACGAAACGCCACATTTTCACGAATTTCGAAACATATTAAATCTATTCACTGAAATATAATCGTCGGTTTAAAGGGTTTAGTTAAATAATCGTTTATTTCAATTTCTTATTCATTTTCCTTTAACAATATTTTAATTGAACGTTAATTATTTATTGCAATTTCTAACATCAAATGAAAAGGATAATTTAAATTTTATTAAAAAATATAAAATTTAGTAATTCATATTAAATTTTAAACGCTGCAATTTGAGTAAGTCTTTATGTAAGTTAGAGGAACCAGAGTGGATAATCTCATAGTTTTATTACTATTAGACTGACCTGATAAAGATTAAACGTAAGTGATCTCCGTCTTTTGAGACCTTAAATAAACTTAAGTTAACTAAATCATGATGTGATTAAAGTTCATCAAGTATCATACAGAACTAAGTCCGAATCCGCAGAATTCTCTAGAGGAAATTCTCAGGAAACTATTAAACAATTTTGGTCTTAAATATTTATCAATTCTATGTCAATTTTAATCATATTATTCAAACACGTTTCATTGCTAAAATTCACATTTCACAATTGTAGTTACTCTTCCAAAATTAAGAGAATTTATAACGTTCAGGTTCTTAAAAAGTTTTCACTGCTTTTCAAGTATTAATTAAACAGTAACAAAATCAAAGTAATTTTTCGGCACATTCAAACGTTTCAAAAGTTACAAAATTTCATCCAGCAACTTCAGCAGCTCATTACCTCTGCTTCGAGTAACCAGCATCTATATTGTGCACAGAAGTGGACATCGTTAGAACAGCAACAAAGGTCAAATGGACCTTGTGTCAGCAATACATCAACCAGAACCCATAAGTACAGTCAAATTCCATACAGAATTGACAAGAACTCAATCGATCCGAAACTTAGATTCGACCAAGAACTGGAAGTCCTTAATTAAGCTTCAAATGACTTTTGCGAAGACAAAAAAAAAACAGGGACAAAAAGGGGGAAATCCTAAATTGACCTCAACGAATTTTATTAGATTTTCCTCCAGGACCAACGACAGAGAACGTACCCTACATTTTAACGACACACCGAGAGTAAACTTTCGATCGGAAACTCAACTTCTCATTCCGTCCAATCGGAGACCCTTCCAAGGTCACGAGGAAAGCTCAAAAGGAGTTGGAGATTAAAATCTTGTTAACTCGTAAAGGATCGTCGATCCCAACGAAAGGTTAATGGACGTCAATGCGTGCGGTTTACAATGGAAATATTCGTCAATTGGAAGAATTGTAATTGGGGTGGTTTGCCGAAGGGGGTGCAAGGGGCCGGGGGCGGAGGGCGGAGGGCGAAGGGCAAGGTGGTGCGCTGGTATCGCGACGCTTCACGGGAGCGCCTGGAACTAAAAGTCGGATCGTCTCGGCGCGCCAGTGTTAAGCCCGCGATTGATGCGAGCGTACGCGTTCCTCGTACGCATCGTGCGCGAATCCTAATTCGCACGCGACGCACTCGTCAGACGTTGACGAGCGAGCACTAATTGCTACTCGAGCGCGAGTTTATCCCGTTCTCTTTTTTTCGCCACCAAAACGTAAGGGTTTCAACCCCCCACACCCCACACCCCAGCCCACCCCCTCATCCTGTTTTGCAAAAACATTTTGCACGAGCGTGCAAACACAAACGCGGAAAACAAACTTTACGCCTGGTGCAATTAAAAATAATAAGGGCCAAGTTGTTCTAATTAATGGATTAATTAAAAACCCAGGGAAGGACGTGGGGTAATCATTGAAGTCGATACGAGACCGCCGACACCAACTGGATTAATTAAAATTTTGAAGCGAGATCGAACAGTGTACTGTCGGGTGCGACTGAAATGTTTTGCGGGCTCAACGAACGCAGGTGTTTTTTCTTTTTTTTTGTGTGTCTTTTTTACCATTTTTTTTTTTTTTTTGTTATTTCTGTTTCGTCGGGCATTGATTACCGTTTGTTTTGTCGGTCCGATGTTAATGGACTGCGAATAAATTTATGGGAACGTTCAAACTGTTCGATAAAACACCTAGTGTTTTCAGGGCGCCCTGGCTTGATTAATGCTTCAACCCCTCATTTCTTATGCAGGTGGAATTTTTTCGGTAGAAATTTCCTTCGTCAATCTTCGTTTCTGGCATTAGTTGCTCTGCACTCGTCAAACTAGATTTGCAAAACGTCTTAACTTAACACTCCTGACATTTTTACAGGTGTCTTTTTTTTTTTTTGGGAGTGTCTTTTGTGTTAAAAATTATAAGAATTTTACGATTTGGATTGTAATTAATTACACTTAAAACCAAGTTTGATTTCGTCCTGATCAGGACCAGGTATGGTCATGGGATGGAAAATATGACAGTATCTGGATCACATCGTAATTAATGAAAATTGTAATTCAATTTTTACGAGGGTGAAGATTTCGTATCTTTGAATGAGGCTCAAAAATAGCCTTATCGTGGTTATACATTTATGATAAGGCCGTGATCCAGTATGGCTCAGGCCTGTTCAATATTTACTTCTAAAATTGATTAAACCATTATCTTTTTAACATTATTCGATTGAAAAAAAAAAAAAAGAAAGAAATGTTATTGATTTATATAAAAAGTGAAACTCATGGTTTGGAAATAAATTGAACGTTCATAGATTGTGTTTCAATAGTTATCGTAAATTTATTTGACAAGCGCGACATGACTCATACGAATTTCTTGAGATGCATCCAATTTTATTAGAAGCAATAAGCCTAATCATCATCAAAACGTGAGTGTAATTTTCTGTTGTAAATTGCTTTCGCGGTCAATGTACTTTCATCGTCAAAACAAATGATCAATCATCGGACGACTTTCGACAATCATCATCGTCTCTGGCTAATTATTGTACATTTCCTTATTCCATTTCGCCGAGCGCTCGGAATGTCTTCGCAGACATTCTTTGCTCCACTTGCAATGATAAAACTTGACCTACCTCGGGCTGTTAATTTTAGCTTGACATATCTAAAATTACAGATTCACTACAATTTCAAAGATTTAGTGGATCTCATTTTCAACGTGAAATTGACAAGTTAAGGTCTAAAAATGCTTTTCAATTAGCTCAGACTTCATGTTACGTGAAAATTTCAAGATAATGGAATATTCAGTGTTTGTATATATATATATATAAACAAAATAATTGAACATCAAAAGAAGAGATAGAGGATTTGATTTTAGCATTCTATTATCTTCTATTTTCTTTTTGAAATAATGAGGTAACCGTGTACTTCGATCTATATTTGTAATGTTAATGATGAGGATGAGATAACGTTTGAGAAGACTGTTCAAAAATCATTAGCCTGAAAATTATTATATTAATTCTATCGTTTGAAAATATAGTAGAAGGATGAAAGGACTTAACTGCTGTGGAATGATTTCTGTGTAATTTCACCGATTTCTTATTCAAACAGCAAGTGATTTGTGAAATTCGCCTGGTTTGCCTTTGCTTGCGTATATTTCACGGAAGACCAATGAGGGATAACTTTGCGCAGCCTTTCATTATAGGTTTTATTTAAAAGTTCCCTTTTTGCCCTGTGTAAACCACACGAAATTTCCACGAATGTGTACTCAAATATTTATTCAATGTGTCCACGATTTATTTCAACCAATTAATTTGTTTAAGAAATTGAAGTTTCTGTGAAACTGAAATTTCAAAGAAAATCGATTTCTTAAATGAAAGTCTTTTTTATTAATAAACGAAAATTTTAATTCTTGAGAGTACTCTGTCTTTGTACGGCTTTTAATTCGTGGTAGTGAATGTTAATGGGTTTAGAAAAAAAGGGATACGAGAATCCCCATAAGTTTTACCATGCCAATATTTGGTAATAAGATTATAAAATACATAATGACCTTCTCGATCATATAAATTATTTTACAACTCGATATTTTACGACTTCATTAAGAAAAAATATTTCTTACCATTAATAACATTTTTATTTAACGTCCAATTACGTTCGTAAATATACAATGAAGCATCCTGAAATATTTAAAGTCTTCGAATAATTAAATGTAAGATGTTTTTTTGACATTTTTGCAAAATTAATGTCATAACATTAAATTAAAATGTTATACCTGACGAAAATAAAAATTGAAGACCAGACACCTCTGAAATTTAATCAACCGCTAACTTGGCACGTCTTTTCTTGTCCCAAGCCATTCATCCTTCACGTCACAATCGACAATTAATTTCGAAACAGGATTATTTGTTTCGAATTTGCAATGGAATTCGATTCTTTGTATATGCCTCACAATTCTGGTCATTCGTTATGCTGCGGCTTTTGTGCGATACCGCGGATTCCATTATTATTTATTACAAAAGTTCGAGACTTTTGTTGATATAGCTGCTGGTTTGTTGAATAAATTGGATTCCGAATTGTCGAAATACAATGAGCCTTGGAATCACTGTGCATTACATTATTAACAGAAGTATAAAAGTTGTGCGGTTCAAGGGACTTTACAAATAAGTAACAGTCGATGAAACACTTTTTTTTTTTTTTTTTTTTTAATAACTTACACATTTTTTTTTATT
>JABFQA010000844.1:0-16486 GCA_022817065.1 Probaryconus sp. ZL-2020 | reverse complement strand
CTTCGGCGGCCCTCGGCGTCTCCTCGAGGCGCCAAAACTCCGGCCTTACTGCATTGCAATAATACCCTATTTTGCGCCCTTGAAACACAATATACTATTACAGAATTTCTTTACCAAATAAATTAAAAATAATGCTTTTCACCTTAGAAGTCACGTTATTTTGAAGAGTAAAGCAAGTTTATGTAAAATTTTGTTAAAAATTTTGTTCTATTTTCTATATTTTTTGTATGTTTTAATTACACCTGTCAAATTCGTTTTCTTCTACGCAGTCTTTCGCTTTTTATCTCTATCTGTCGCTATCTGTTTTGATTGAGACTAAACTATGCTAATAAAATTATAACTATATATGCACGGAAAAAATGATTCATAAGTACAGGCATAATTCTGACTACAATAGAGAAATCATATGGCTAATGTAAACAAACAGTGTATATCTAAGCTGTTTATCTAATTTAGCTAAATGATTTAGCTATTTCAGACAAACATTTAGCTAATGCAGCAATATTTATGCTTAGGAAAGGTATATTTCGTACATTCACATTTATTTGTACAAGCTAATAATTTTTTTCCGTGTGTAATTCTAATTAAGAAAATAATGTATATATACAGTAGAACCTCGGTTATCCGAGCCTCTATTATATGATATTTTGTATTATCCGAGATGCTTACGCTATCCGAGATTTCCGCTTCATCCGAGTTTCGCGTTTGTGACGGTAGCTTTTTCATTAGCAAACGCATAAGCAAGTCTAAACTTGCGCGGCAAATCTAATTGCAGTGCGAATAGTTATCCTCACTTCGATTTGACTGATACACAGTGTCATTCTAAGAAAAACAATAGTTCAAATTAGCAACATGTTACCTGCTCAACGAAAAAAGGTTGTGTTATCAGTGCAGAAACAATTATGTAGAAGCACTACAAAAGTTGGACAAAGATGAAACTATTCGTACTGTAGCATTCGTACTGTAGGAGGACAACTGAAAGGTGGCACAACAAATTCGGCTAAGCGCCATTTTTTATCGAAGCATAAATTATTGCTCTTTTGGTGACTAGGGAAGTAACTAAACATTTTGATCGTCTTTTTGAAAATAATAAATTTTTGTCTCTTAACCTGTTTTGTTGTGCCACCCTTCAACTGTCGGTGACTGGCGATGTAATCGAAAATCTTTGGAACAATTTTCTACCACATCTAATAATATAACTCGTGAATCTACAAAACAATCTGAATATAGTAAAATAGACGATGCATTAGCTTTATGGTTTACGCAGATAAGAGACGAGGGTCTTCCTTTATCAGTTGACTATACCACTTTCAGGTAAATATACGAAGAATTATCACAATAATTTTTTTTACAAAGAAATATCACAACATTTATTCTTTTTAAAATTAAAAATTTTTAAATTGAAAAGTAATTTACTTATTTTAATATATCATCTTAACATTAAAAATTATTTTTAAAACTTGAAATTCATAGTCATGACAGTAATATCATATTAAACATTCTGTTGTGTTAATCTTTAGTATATTTATCAACTGATACGCATTCCATCGTCATATTATTTTCCCATATTACCCATTGTTTATCCTTCTTTCTTTAGATAGACCCAATTTTGCAAAAAAAGCTCTTATTCTAGCGAAACATTTTTCTAAGGAAGGCAAGGATTTTATGGCAAGCAGTGGTTGGCTAGAAAGGTGGAAAAAAGGAACGGTATCAGAATTTGAAAAACTTGTATTAGAATCAGGATATACAAAAGATCTAATATACAACTACGATGAAACGAGCCTGAATTTTAAGATAATGCCTTCCAATACATTAATTTCTAGAGATGAAACAGCTGCTTCAGGATACAAAACAAATAAAGAAAGATGTACAGTTTTAGCATGTAGTAATGCTTCAGGAAAACACAAACTGTCATTAATGTTAATCGGAAAGTCTGCCAAACCAAGTAGCACTTAAATACATTAATTGTGAAGCTTTACCTGTTTATGATTTTAATCAAAATAGTGCTTGGATGAGTAGGGGGATCATTTTCGGATATGCTTTTTTAGCCAATACGTACCCTCAGTGGAAAGATTTTTGAAACAAAATGGACTCCCCAGAAAAGACATTCTATTAGTTGATAATGCTCTATCTCACCCTAATGAGTCAATTCTTCAAAGTAAAAACATTATTGTGAGATTTCTTCCACCAAACGTGTTGTCCATTGTACAACCCATGGATCAAGGAGTGCTGGAATCACTCAAAAGACATTATAGACGTTTTCTACTTTAATCAGTTCTCGAAAAAACTAGTTTTAATAAGACTCTGAAGGATGCCCTATTCTCAATTAATATTAACCCTCAAACGTTTATCCTTTTCTGGCATCCTTTTCCCAAACACGTGAAGTCCACTCTAGTGTCTTTCTTGCTCGGACAAAAATGTCCCCGTTAAACGTTTGACGGTTAAAGATGTTATATACTGGATATCTGAGCTTAGAACGGTATTGCACCATCAACACTACAGAAATCATAGTCAAAAATTTTAGTTCAGGATAAACAAATTGAAGAACATCAACAAGACATAGATTTACATGGCATGATTATAAATATTACCGATTTTGCTGATGTAGATAGGACAAAAGATAATGAAATTGAATTTGACAAGAATACTTAAACGATGGATAGATATTGAAGCTAAAAAAAATGGGCCAAATTAAAACAAAAACATATTACAGATTTTATGACATTAAAAAATTAAGATAATTAACTTAAAATATAGAATTTCTTGATAGACATTTAATATATGTATAAATACTTATAAATATTACACAACATATGTGTTAACGAAATACAAATGTATTTTTGTCCTTAAAACTCCTTCCCAAGATTTTTCAGATTATACGAGTTTTCGATTATCCGAGGTATAGTCGGTCCGCCTACCTCGGATAATCGAGGTTCTACTGTAAATGTAAATTAATTAATTAGTACACTGAGAAAAATTTCAACTAAATATTTACTGTTTAAAACGTAATCCGGGGATATCAAAGTTCAAAGCAGAAAATCTACTGAAAAGGAACGTAAAAATTAACAAGTAAAACGCAACATTTTCAGAATTTTTGAAAATATTGCGTTTTATTTGCAAAAATGATTACTATAGTAATCATTTACTGTCTTATTTAATGTCTTATAAGACATTAAATGGTTTCGGGAACTGTTCTAGATGAAATAAACGGTAATTATTAATCACACGTCCATAAAATAACAAAAACATACAGAAAAAGAAAACAAATTTGTATATTATAATTATTATATATTTCCATGTAATGCTTGTTTTGAGGGAATTTGCATATATTGGTGTTATTGAAGACATTTGGAGGTAACGTCGCCGTTTCAAAATCACTAATATGTAAGCACTCTGTCCTTAAAACAATCAACATAAAAAGAGTAATCCAATGAATTTAAGATCAATTTTATTACATATTTCCAGATAACGGTTGTTTTGAGGACAATTAGCGATTTCGACGACAGTCCTCGAATAATTTTATGATTAGATGGTAGTTTCGAGAACAAGAAAATGCATTTAAGAAAACGAATTTCAATATTTATAGTTAAAATTATAACGATATGTAAAATCATATGCAAAAATTTCCTTATTATAAAATTAAAGGAAAAAAGCATATTTAATAAAAATGAACAAAATACAGTGCAGGAAATGTTTATGTCTGGAAAATGTTCAGAAATATACTAAATAAATTCCTAGGAAGTTATGTAGTGGCTTCGATGAATGTAAAAACTTACTCATGTGCGGTATACGTTACTTCGAAAAAACTTTCAATAATATAAAAAGAAAAAAAAATAAAGTGCGACCAAATGAAATTTTAAATCATATATCACAAATCTTATAAATAACATTTATCATATATAACAGTGATTTTAAGGACATTTTAGCGATTTAATGGTAGTTTTAAGTAAATTTAACAGTTGCAAGGACAGTCATCTTTATGATATGATGGAAGTTTCGAGGACTGCTAAAAGTATATTGGTATAACACAGTTAGTTGAAAGAACAACGCATATAGTGCTACTAATTATAAAATTAATTATAAAAATTAATTATGTACTGTAACGTTGCAAATTTTTCAGTGGCGATAATTCACAATGTCCTTCGCCACGCTCGTTCGGAAAGCGCCAAAATTTAAAGATATTAGATAAGATATTTATTAAAATTATAATTTATCTTAATCACGACCAAAAAGTTCCATTTTTACACAACAAGATATTTTAATCAAAATTAGTCAGGATCGCCAGTTCCTTATGGAACAAGATAAAGATAATCAATTTAACGTTAAAAATCAAGATAATTCAATCAAATTAAAGATACGATACTATGGCACTTTTCCGACCGCGTGAAACGGGAGAAATGTTAGATAATTAGATAATTGGTCCTGTTAATTAATAAGATAATAATTATTGCGCAAAATAAGCCACCGGACGACTACGCCAACAGAATAGCCAGGCAAGGATTTTCGAATCAAAAATGAACTCCAGACAAAGACAAAATTATAATAAAAGATAATTTATTCAAATAAATCCCGGAAAGTCGGATTTAATTTTCGTATTATACAACAAAAAAATTATACATAAGGTACTATAAGAGATTCGATGAGATTCCGACTTTTCGACGATACTTTCGACAATTTTTGGTTTCCACGTGGGCTTTTATTCCCGGAATTAGTTCAATTAACGATAATTTTATCTTACGTTATACAAAAGAAATCTAATAGCGAAGGAAGTTAAATATAACATCACAACTCAATAATTTAAACGAAACCATTGAAGATCTTTATTATCAAACTAGACAATTTTTCAATAATTTAAATTTTTAACGCGGATTTTTCACGTTCCGTCGGAAACAATTTCAACATAACAATCTTCACGCGTCTCGCGGTCAAGGAATTTTTTTTTTTTATTTCTAATTAAGGGAGGAATTCCGAGCTCCTGGACATTAATAGAATACCACACACAATAATTTGGTCATTCACACTAGTTACTCAATTTTCAATGAATTTAAAATATAAAAGAAATTTATAAGATATTAGTAAGTTAAAGAATCATTTTGACCTTCCGTGTATGTGCGCTTTACCCACACGGGACTCGCGGCGCATAGATAATATGATTCCGAAAGTTCTAGATTTTTGGTACCAACACTTAAATCGATCTTCCGGAAAGTCAAAATTTTCCTTTAAGATTTTAACAATAATTAGTGGTCCTTACGACCCCAAAAGAAAGATATCAGAAATTTTATTTTAAGATAAGAAAAAGAAAAAGATAAGAGAAAGTCATTCACGCCTCTGCCTGAATACGCTCACCGACCAAAATTTTTGCCCCGAATCAGTAAGGCCCGGAACGGCCCAAAAGGAAAGATAGTTGAGTCTCTGAAGCTGGGGACACCCCTGGACGGCCTGCGATCTCCTCGAAGGCACTCGGCACACAAGCAATCACGTCCGCCCTCGACGAACGTACTCGGAATTCTCCTTATCTCGCCTCAAAATTTTGGTCTTTAACGGCGAAAATTCTTCCCCTCTCGCCGGTCTTCGTCATCCCCTCTCTCTCTAGATTTTTGGAGACACCTCCTGAAGTCTTTTGTCGCGCGGCAACTCGCTCACGACAATGGCGCCAAATTTCAAATCATGAAGATTTCCTCATTTTGGTCCTCCCCTCGGGATGGAGCATATTTGTGGATGCTGGAGTTCCGGAACGGATCATGTCGGAGAGCATCCCGCTCTCCCGACTTTTTCCTCCTAATCCTCCAATAAAAGATAGCCCTTGGAACCATCACTAGGCATGAAGATAATGAGGGTGGATTCGCGTCCGAAGTCCACCAAGATAAGACAATGCTCTGGTGTTGGCCTCCAATTTCTGTGAAATCCAGACCAACGGAAGTTAGTCATGGATTTTTCTGGAATGATGGTGGTTTTAGAGGCCTCAGAGAAAATGACTATTTTGCTCCACCACTGGTCCACACAATAGGGGGGCGGAAAGTCCGTCCTTGGTCCCAGATGAGGATCACTGCAGGTCCTTTTGTTACCACGGGCTTTAAGTAACTTCCTTCCACTTCCACACGGAAACAGTGGACAGGCGCCCGGAACATAGCTCCCTGTAGTCGATATAGTTGGTAGTTTTGTGGCTCACGTAGATGATGTTGATGTGAGGTACTCCAGGTAGCGAGAGAGAGATTCAGAGTCGGTCCATTGAGAGGGCCATCGGAAATTATCCCATTTCAGATAGTCCTGGGTAGTTGTTGGTCCCTTAATTGATGAGTGCCGTCCCTGGGCTCCCAGCTTCATTATACAATTCTACGACTCGAAAAGTCATTTAAGTAACAGAACTTTTTATACAAAAAAAAAGAAATAATAACCAAAAAGGAATAGATTAGAGACAATTTTTTTTATGTAATTTAAGCAACAAAACAAAAAAAAAATAAGTATTTTATTTGTGGCGTTATGCGCCTCTTCGGAAAGGCAAAAAAAAAATATATTTTATACGATACTTGGCAGAGTTATTGAGTGTCCTCGTCAGAGATCTGGCCAGGTCCCCAGGGGTCCAATTGCTGTAAGTTTAAACAAAACCCCCCCAAGCAACTTTTTTGACGGGTTAAAAAAAAAACCCGTCACACGCCCTCAAAAGATAAGAAAATTGTCGTTCTTGGCAGACCCATTCGTACAATTTTCACAGAATCACACGTCGACTAGACAATTACTTTAATTCAACAAGTTATTTATTATTTTATATGACTTTCCGTTCCTTCCTGGAGACGGCAAGTCCAAAAAAAAAAACGAAATGACAAACAAAACATCAAAAAAAAATTGATATTTTCAGAAGGTATCAACGACATCAACGTTTCTAAAAAGAAAAACGACTTTATGTATAGCTAATCAGTCTTTTATTTATTACATGTTATACCCCTTTTAGACACGATCGCGAGGTGAGCCCAAGGCGGTACGGGGACGCGGAAAGTCACTGGCGAGACTGAGCGTCGGTTCCTTGGCGTTGGTGGTACTCCTCATAAATGGTGGCCCGCAGGTTGGAGAGGGCCAACCATAAGGGGGAACACTGGGGGCAAGTTTTCAAATTGGTCCCCAGTTCTCCACACCAGTAGCAGAATTCTGACATGGGGCTACGCTCAGATGTACACAGGGTGTAATCGTGGTCCATGTCGGCGCAGTTAAAGCACCCCGGGTGTCGCGGTACCCAATTGGGCCGGATGATGTCGAAGGGGGGCTCCTTCCCTATATAGATCTCCAGGACCTTCCTTGTCATTCCCTCCACGAGGTCGACACGTGGGAGGGGTTTGCGTGGCCAAGGCGCCACCGTAGCGGAATGTCCTAGATATTGGAAAGCGAAAATCGATGAGAAAAAAAGAAGCTCATAAGGCTAAGTCTAATAGATAGAGATTCCCATGCGCGTGCGTGTCAGTCGGCTATGTACGGTTTAGTATCTACAATCGAGACTCGGAATTTCCGTTTCTTGGCTTCGTCGTACAACATCAGCGTATTTGGAGTTGTTTTGAGAATGCGATAGGGACCTGCGAAAGGTGGAATTAATTTCGCGGAAAATGATCTCGCGGCGGATGATAATGCTCGGCTCCGAGCCAGTACCAAATCGCCCACGGAATATTTCACGTTTCGCCGTCGCAGATTATAGTGAAACGATTGTTTTTCAAACGCGTCGCGCAAATTTTGTTGTATCAATTCTCGGAAAGTCTCGATGGTTTTCATGCGTTTTTGCCATTCGGAAATTTCGACTGATCTTCCGTATGCTTGGTTCGCCAATTCGGCCTGTAAATTTAATTCTCTTCCCAGATTTATGAACGCTGGGGTGGCTTGTAAAGTGGTGTGGAACGCAGTATTATACGCGAAGCGGAAGTCAGACAGGTGTTGATCCCATAGCTTCTGATCTTGGCCCACGTAGGCGATGATCATTGCTTTGAGCGTTCGGTTTACTCGCTCTACAGGATTCGCTTGGGGGTGATACACCGGAGTTTTCGCATGTACCGTACAATGTCCTGCCGTGATCGATTCAATGTCGGAATTGACAAATTCAGTCCCGTTGTCTGTGAGGAAGACTTTCGGCGAGCCCCATCGATTGATAATGGAATCTTTGTAGGCGAGACTGATTTTCTTCCCGGTCGCGGAACGTAGAGGGTGGACTTCAATCCATTTTGTAAAAATGTCTTGAAAGACCAATACGTACACGTTTCCGGAAACGCTTCGCGGGAATGGTCCCATAATATCGGCGGCGACTGTTTGCCAGGGGCCACTGGGTGTTCGATCCCTCATTAATCCGGCGGGCGCTCGCTGTTCGACTTTCAATCTTTGACACGTCAGGCATTTTTCCACGTATTTCGCGACGTCACGGAAAATACCTGGCCAATAATAATTTTGCACGACCCGACGGAAGGTCTTTTCAATCCCCAAATGACCGGCTTGGGGTGGTTCGTGGAGGCTTTGAATAACCGGGTCTCTCGAATTTTTGGGGACGACGAGTTTCCAGGCGGTATAATCAGGCAGTAGTTCGTCGATCATTGGTTGTGGGTGATGGTAATACAACTGACCATTTTCTAATTTCCAATCTAAATATTTATCCGGAAATTTTTCGACTTCATTGCGACGCGAATTGAACCACTTGTCCAAGGGATCCAACAAAGGCAATTTGAGGTTCGTCACGGAAAGTGAAAATACTTGTGACAGCGCGTCAGGCACCCTCTGCGCCACATCTTTTCGCAATTCTAAATCAAACTCATATTCAGAGAGCTCAATAACCCATTTCCCCAATCTTCCGATTGGTTCCTTGAGCGTTAGTAATCGTTTCAGACTACTGTCGTCTGTTACCGCGGTAAAACGCGTGCCCAACAGATACGCTCGGAATTTCTTCACGGCCCATACCAGAGCCAGGCATTCCCTCTCGGTAGCAGTATAATTTTTTTCGGTGTCGCTCAAGGCGCGACTGGCGTACGCGACAACTTTTTCGGTGTCGTCAAGGCGCTGAGACAAGATTGCGGACAACCCTACCGAACTCGCGTCTGTTTGCAAGCGGAAAGGCTGTGCAAAATCGGGACAAGTTAACACCACTGAATTAATCAAGATGGATTTAATGTTTTCGAAGGCGTCTACTTGTTCCCTACTCCACGTCCACGTGGTAGTCTTTTTAATCAATCGAGTGATGGGTTCGGCGATACTTGCTAGATTTGGAATAAAACGTCGATACCACGAAATCATTCCGAGGAATCGGCGTACTTCCTTGACTTTTGTCGGTGGTGGATAGTTCAAGATAGGTTCTATTTTCTCGGAATCGATTTGTAGCCCGTGCTCGTTCACAAGAAATCCAAGGTATTTTACCTGACTCACGGCGAAGTGACTCTTATCACGATTGATAGTGAGGCGCGCTTCCCGTACGCGTCTCAATACCGTTGTAAGTTTTGCGAGATGTTCCTCGAAGTCACCGGAAATTATTATAATATCGTCTAAATAGACGAACACTTTCGGCCTTAAATCGAACATCAAACTATCTATCAATCGCTGGAAAGTGGCGGGAGCGCCGGTCAATCCAAAAGGCATCTTCCGGAATTGAAAATGGCCTTTACCTGGGACTGAAAAAGCAGTGATTGCTTTACTATTTTCCTCTAATGGCACCTGAAAATACGCCTGATTTAAATCTAACGTAGAAATATATCGGGCGTGGCGCAACTGATCTAATATCGCGTCGATACGGGGTAGAGGATACGCGTCTTTGCGGGTGATTTTATTCACGGCTCTAAAATCCAGACAGAACCGGAAAGTCCCGTTGGGTTTCCGTACCATGACGATCGGATTTGACCATTCACTGTCGGATTTTTCGATGATTTCAGCAGACAACATTTTATCGATTTCATCACAAATCGCGGTGTAAATTTTTGGAGCGACTGGACGAAATTTCTGCCTAATGGGCTCATGTCCAGATACGTCAATTTTATGACTAATCAACGGTGTCGATGTTTGTGTGGGAGGTAACGGTGGAATTTCTGCCTCCAATAATTGAGATAATCGTTGTTGTTGATTCTCGGAAAGTATTCTCAAAGCACCACATGGGACTTCATTCACGAGATCTGATCCTCTGCTTTCAAACGATTCAAACTCGGAATCGTCTGAGAAACGCCAAAGAAGTCTTTCGAAGTCGATCTGAATTTGATTAGATTGTAAAAAGTCCATCCCTAGAATACCTTCGAACGGAAGGTGATCAAGAACACAGACTTCCAATTCACATACTCTATTTCTAAGGACTATCGGAACGTCAAATTGACCTCGGCTCAGCGTTACATTTCCATCAGCGACTCGTATTGGAATAGGAGTGGAATCAAAAGTTAATTTCATTTCTCGTAGTGTGGGGAGAATTTTCGAACCTAAAACAGTTTTACTTGCCCCTGAATCCACCAGTCCCAAAATGGGGACGTTACCAATTTGTACTGTTAGAAAAAGCAAAACAGAATTTTTGTTCTTGGAATTCCACTGACGGAAATTTAATTCAACGACCTGGACAGTATCAATCTCGGTCGCCAACCTCGCGAGTCTATCGGCTGCGATATTTCCCACATCGGCGGAATGTCCTTTGACGTGAGTGAACATAACTCGGTCCAGATCGGCCATGACCGATAATAATCGTTGAAAGCTTAATTTATTAACAACGGGCTTTTTGGCGGAAGTGAGCCATCCGTTGTCTTTCCATCTCGGAAGATGTTCATTGACACACTCGATTAGAAACTTCGAATCGGTGTGAATTGTCAAGTCCTTGGTATTCCAATATTTTGCGGTAGTGATGGCTTGAATGGCCGCTTCGATTTCGGCCTCATTGTTCGTAGTGCAACCGGAAATTGCTCCTGAGAGGTTTGCTGGGTGGTAGTGACCAAACCAGACGCCAAAACCAGCTCGGGCATCGGGTTGACCGTTTCGGATACACGCGCCATCTGTCCAGACGTGTACCTCGTCCCCTTTCGCCTGACTAAAAACTACTCGGGAGTTTTCGCTTTCGAGGCGGCTCTCGAGTTTTTTGAACAGTCGGGGCACTCGCTCTTTCGTACCTCGGGTCGTCCACAGCCAAAGCAAAGGATTTTTAGCGGTTTGTCGCATTGTCGAAACCCGTGCTCGGAAGATTTACAATTCCAGCAATTCATAGCTCGAGGCGGTTTTTCTTTAACCTCTGTAATCGTTACATTTTCGGATCTCGAAGGAAATTTCGTTTCTCGATTGGGTTTATTTTTCATCGACTTGGATCTGATTGGGTTAGTCGCCGTTATCGGAACAGGTTCAATGTCGTCATCGTCAGATTCGACGGTTTCGATAACGTTCACTCGTGGTTGAGACTTCGGAAAGTCCGTGGATCGTCTACGGTTAGATACGTTCCCTCGATAAGCCAAAGCGGAAACTAACGATTTCTCGGGAATTGGAGGAGCGACATAATGTGAATGTGAGATCAACTCGATTCGCATTGCCAAAGATTCCAGCCGGTGGTAACTAGTTAGCTCTTCCATCCGTATGGCCATCTGAAACTTCGGGAGTAAGTTACGATACGCGGTTGCGATCATTTCCGATTCAGACCAAAGCGGAACTGCACGATCTATCAAACCTCGAATACATGTTAGAAAATCAGCTACTGGTTCCCTTTCGCCTTGGGTTCTCCTCAGAATCTCTGTCCGCAATGCAAACTGAAAATCCGGATTATAGAAACGATCTTGGAAGGCGGCGGAAAATTCTGAAAACGTACGCCACTCATGGCGTCGGCTCCGGAACCACTGCAACGCTAAACCCGACAAAAAGAAAGGCAAGCAAGTGAACAAATCCCTATCGGAAATTGGCATCAATTCTAAACCTTCTGTCACACGCGCAAGGAAATCATCGGGACGCTCAGCGCCCGAGAACCTCAAGTTCCACTTGCGCATCATGTCGCAAACTTGATAAGGTGTTAATTGTTTACAGGCGGGGGAAACTTGTCTCCCGTCGGAAAAATCACCAATTCGAAAACGATTGACGTCATAAGATGGCGGTCTCGTCCAATCATCCCCTCTTCGATTCATTCTCGACGTTGGGATTCCTGCTGTCATCGGACCATTGCCTACATTATCATTTTCGCGAGATCTCACCCTAATCGGTGGGTCGATGTTGAGAGTAACCAATACTGGATCGACCTGCGGAAGATTCGTGCGAAGATCACCCGGAAAAGAATTCAAACCACCAATCGACTGACGGTCCCCTGTTGATTGATTCACTTCATTCCGAGGCACCGCTTGATCGCAGGATGAACGCACCCGGGGAATAGCCCCTCGCGTTTTGGGATCGAAAGCGAGTGTGTCGTCATGTGAGGACACCACTCCTTCGGGATAAAGTGGATTTCCACTCTGTGTCGCGGCTCGGGACGTCGGGGTACTTCGAACGGCCGGAAGGCCTCCACACGCATTGGTTTCGTTCGGAAGATCGAAGCCTCTGAGAGGGGATTCCGAAATTCGTTCACCATCTTCCCGGAGACTTGTCTCGCGTGAACTTGGTCGCGCACGAGGTCCATGTATCATCGAAATTGGATTAACGATCAAATTTAGTTGATCCTCCGTCAACCTCTTTTGTAATCGGCGACGCATCTCGTCTATCGAACCGTAAGTCGCTAGACTTCGAGAGTCCAGTTCTTGGATTAGTTCGTCTTCCGTCAATTCGGCAATATATTCGCGAATACGCTCCTGATCTTGTATTCTAGCCATGTTAAACAAAATTTTGACAATCGAAAACAATTTCAGAAGAAAAAAAAAAATTTTGAAAAGAGAGAAGGGAGAAAAATTCGAATTACTCAAAATTTGAAAGTGTCGCCTTTCCGAAAACTTGTCGCGACACTGAACTTCCGGAAAATCCAAAAAAAAAATTTCACTTGACAAAAGAAAAAAGGGAAAAAGAAAAAAAAATAAAATAATAAAAAAAAAACGTTTAGACGAGAATAATGGAATTGACAAAAAAAAAAATTTTTAAATTGTCTAAATTATATCAAAATAAATTTAATTTATTCACTTTAAATTATCAATTTCTCTTTCATTAAGGAATTCAATTTAGTTTAATTTTAATTCCCAAAAAAAAATTTCTCTACGTCAGCAGAAGATTTTTGGCGTCGAAGTTCGATCAAGCGGTCGATATGTATGTCGCGCGTGCGCGGAACGTCGGTACGTTCAACGCAGACAGATATCGGCGCGCCGTAACGACCGTATCTCAACGTGACTGCAGAGCCCGCGCGCGGAAATTCTTTCCGAGTGGGGAGAACTTTTCGCTGCCGCTTGAATGTACAAATGCAGCGGGCTTCTCCTCAGCGCGTTTGGATTTTATCGATCAATTTTATATTTCGAATTAACAGAGTCTTAATTCGACACTTTTATCGACTTGATACCTGAAATAAATATACAGAATTGGCCTTGAAGTCAATTTATATTTTGGGTGTCTGTTTTTCTGGTCTCGTGGAATACAACTTTCACTAATTTAAGCGAGTTTATAGTATTGAAATTTATTTTCGATCGAAATTATTTTCAACTAATTTTATCGAAAAGCTACGAGATTTTATTTTTGATCAAGATTTGCAAGAAAAACGGAATGTCCCACAATTTCTTGTTCGACCTTCCGATGTTCTGTTAATTAATCTTTTAAACATTGATTTTATGTATTCCAGTTGGACAACAGACAAGGCCAAAAAAAATTGTTCTGGTTTTCGGCCAAATATTTATCGGATGTGGTTGATACGTTTCTGGTGTTATATGAGACGTTACAACATTTATTATACAACAAATGAACATATAATTTGTTGGAGCAGACTTATTTTCCGAATCGTAGGGACACTTTTTCTCTATTTTAATATCTACTTCTACCGTTTATTTGTCTTTTCGGTATTTTTCGGAATTGTTTAAACTATTTCGTTTATAAACAATCGAAGCGTATACACGGATTAACAATTTCTGTAATTATTGTTAGCAAATAAAAAAAAACTATTTTCAAAACAACTTTACTTCGTAACTAATTCCGAAATACTCTTTTGAGTTATTTAACGCAACTTCTTTTAAACTACAAAAAGAATTTATCTTTACGAATTAATAGACAACCAAAAAAAAAATTTTAGCTTTCGTAAATTTTTGATTTTGAATGAAAATCCTGGCAGGATCGCCACTGTAACGTTGCAAATTTTTCAGTGGCGATAATTCACAATGTCCTTCGCCACGCTCGTTCGGAAAGCGCCAAAATTTAAAGATATTAGATAAGATATTTATTAAAATTATAATTTATCTCAATCACGACCAAAAAGTTCCATTTTTACACAACAAGATACTTTAATCAAAATTAGTCAGGATCGCCAGTTCCTTATGGAACAAGATAAAGATAATCAATTTAACGTTAAAAATCAAGATAATTCAATAAAATTAAAGATACGATACTATGGCACTTTTCCGACCACGTGAAACGGGAGAAATATTAGATAATTAGATAAGTGGTCCTGTTAATTAATAAGATAGTAATTATTGCGCAAATAAGCCACCGGACGACTACGACAACAGAATAGCCAGGCAAGGATTTTCAAATCAAAAATAAACTTCAGACAAAGACAAAATTATAATAAAAGATAATTTATTCAAATAAATCCCGGAAAGTCAGATTTAATTTTTTTTATAATACAAAAAATTGTACATAAGGTACTATAAGGGATTCGATGTGATTCCGACTTTTTGACGATACTTTCAACAATTTTGATTTCCACGTGGGCTCTCATTCCCAGAAATAATTCAATTAACGACGATTTTATTTGACGTCATCGAAGGAAATCTAAAAGCGACGGAAGTTAAATACGATATCGCAACTCAATAATTTAACAAAACCATTAAATATTTTTATTATCAAACTAGACAATTTTTCAATAATTTAAATTTTTAACGCGGATTTTTCGCGCTCCGTCGGAAACAGTTTCAACATAACAATTTTCGCGCGTCTCGCGGTCAAAGAATCTTTTTCATTTCTAATTAAGGGAGGAATTCCGAGCTCCTGGACATTAATAAAATAAAACACACTATAATTTGATCAGTTACACAAGTCCACTCAGAGATTTTACGTTTCTTGAAAAACAAAAAAAAAAGATATAAGAGATTATTAATTCGAGAATGATTCTGATTTTCCGCACAGTGCGCTTTACCCACACGGGACTCGCGGCACCAGAATAATCTTCCCTTGAAAATTTCCAAATTTGTACCAACAATTTTAATCTATTTTGCCGGAAAGTCAAAATTATTCTCCAAGATTTTAACAGCCTTTAATGGTCATTCAGACCCAAAGAAAAAGTTACTGATGAGAGAAATACAAAAAAAAAATTGCATCAATCATTCACGCCTCTGCCAAGGTTTACCGACCGTTATTATGCCAAAATAGATAAGGCCCGGAAAGGCCCAATGAGATTCCGCAGACTAATTTGAGCTGGGGACACCCCTGAACGGCCTGTAGATTTCCAGGACGGCACTTCTCGCAGGTATCGGCACAAAAGCAATCACGTCCGCCCTCGACGAACGTACTCGGAATTCTCCATATCTCGCCTCAAAATTTTGGTCTTTAACGGCGAAAATTCTTCCCCTCTCGTCAGACGTCGTCCTACCCTCTCTCTCTAGATTTTTGGAGACACCTCAAATACTTGTCGCGCGGCAACTCGCCCACGACGATGGCGCCAAGATTTGAATCCCTGTAGATGGATGTTTTTCCCTCAGCTGGGTCCTCCCCTCGAAATGGAGCTTCGTTATGGATGTAAGAGTTCCGGGACGGTCCATGTCGGAGAGCATCCCGCTCTCACAGACATTTTCCCCCTGATCCTCCACATGAAAATAGCCCGTTGAACCATCATTGGGCATTACAGATAATGAGGGTGGATTTGCGTCCAAAGTCCACCAGTTAAGATAATGCTCTGACCCCAGCCTCTATTTTTCCGTGAATGAGACCAACGGAACGTGGATCGTTGATTCTTGGAATGGTGGTCGTTAGAGGTGTCAGAGAAAACAGCTATTGCGCTCCATCACTGGCCCATGCAACAGGGGGGGCGGAAAGTCCGTCCTTGGCCTCAGATGAGGGCCACTGCAGGTCCTTTTGTTACCACGGGCCTTAATATTTCTCCTTCCACTTCCACCCGGAACAGTGGACAGGCGCCCGGAACATATCTCCCTGTAGGTGCTTTTGACAAGAGATTTTTGGCTCCTTTTTGATGGTGGTCGGCATGAGGTACTCCAGGTAGCGAGAGAGTGAGTTGGAGTTCGTCGTTTGAGAGGGTTCGAAGGCTGCATCCTTCAGTTAGGTAGATCCGGGATGGTTGGTGGTTCCCTTCATCGTCGAGTGCCGTTCAGGAGCTCCCAACTCGGCAATACAAATCTACGACTCGAAAAGTCATTTTAGTACAGAACTTTTTACAAAAAAAAAAAAAAAAGACCAA
>JABFQA010000843.1:0-16492 GCA_022817065.1 Probaryconus sp. ZL-2020 | reverse complement strand
AGCTTTTGATGATTTATAAAAATTTGTCATTGCAAATTTTTTAACAGAACAGAACATTTCGTTTTGTTATTTCTTATTAACTTAAGTTTGATTAATAAAATTGTAAATGCTAATAATAGTTCGTTGCATTTAAATAAAGACACTGACGATATTTATTGCAATTTGATCGAAGGATTATTGATGTAAATAATAAAATAATAGTAATGTAATAGTAATGAAAATAATAATAAATTTATATTCTAAACGTACCTAATTAAACTATGCAAAATAAAAAGAATGAAATATACCCTATAAAAAAGGGAGTGTCGTATTCTCGAGGTGCGCCGGCCAAGTTGGGAAATGCAACAATTTGTTGGTTTGTCATTGAACAGTTGTTCTAAGAGCAGCAACCGGAGAATTAACTTTGATTACAAAGTTACATAATAAAACTTTTATTTTACACTCATAAATTTCGTGTCAAACCATTGTACAAACTTTAAATACAAATTCGAAATATAGCCAATTCACTTTTACAAATCGTAACATTTCATAAAAACAATTTAAGACATTTCAATCAATAATTTTCAACGTTTGAAACTGACGAAAATAATTTGCGGTAATTTTTAATAAAACATTTTATTGCAACTAAAATTTCCTTAAGCAACAATAAATTTTACTTAGGGAAATTTATACGTATCAATCTGACGCAATAAACGTTGCACTTTGATATTATTAATGTCAGTTTTAAATATCAAAGAAACATTTTTGGATCAACGAACAAGCAACCAGGATCCTACACTTTATATATATATATATAAGACGTCGTCTTAGAGCGTTGTAAGCATTCACGGTTAAAACATCGTTTATTTAAAGTTAAAGTTAAGACACCAAGAAAACCCCGAGGAGTGTTGAGAATGAACATGTAATCTTCGGGAGTTTCGTCACGACGTCACTTTCTGGATTATATTGGACTTTCAATTAGAGACAAGGATTAATGCACTACGATCTATAATATGAAACAAAACGCTGCAAGCTTTGTGCGTTAATCAACGCAATAAAAAGTTTGCAATAAAAATTACCATAGTTCTAATAAAAGGTATGACACACGCCAGAAAAATATGAAGAAATATAAAAATTCGTTTTAAAATCGTCCAACCAATTCAAACTTCAATCAAACAAGAAAATAACGATGGAAAATAATGGTGTTACAAAAAGTCAACCTTAACATCAATAAATTTTTTGTCGAATCGGGGCAATTTTGATTACGTCATGCGGTGCTGTAATTAGTCAGTGTAAGTTTAACGAATGAGTTTTGATGTGATAACGAGAGCCAGTTAGCGGAGGATTTTAATTGCAAACTTTTATGTAAACGCATATTTGGTAGGTCAGTAAGTCTTGGCGCTTGGAATAAGATGTCGTCATACAAGGAAACGAAATCATTACCAGAAACGGCGTTTCGTGTGTCGGTGTCGACGGATAGTCGACAGACAGCGAGCTCGGTCTGAAGGCGTATCTCCAGGCAACGCCGCGCGGAATGTGTCTACGAAATTGCAAAACCCCAACTACGACAGAAACACTGACGAAAGCAAGCCGCGAATTCCGATTCCAGCGCTTGAATTATTACGCACAATTTCTGCCTTAATCTCGCCGCCGAATAAGCGCTTATTCGATAGTTGTTTCGACCGTTGGTCGGAGATCGACAGAAATAAACAGAAAATTTACAGGTGGAATTAGAGGCACTCGGGGAAAAGAGGCTATCGACGCTGGGTATCGAATTAAACACCTTTTGAGCAACGAAAAATTCCTTAACTCTCTGGATTCCAGACGCACGAGAGTGTTTCGATTTATTTCACACATGACAACAACAAAAAAAATCACCTGTATTAAAGTGCTTTCCGGAAATAATTGAGAAAACTGTGATTCTCTTTAACCAACAAAGATTTTAATAATAAATGATTATTGGATTGTAAGTTCGTCAAAAATTTGGCAAATGAGAAATAAGATTAGCAAGATTTCGTCCGGACAGTTACACTTGTTTTTGTAGTGTAACGATATTTTTTCTAGAACGTATATATGTAGTTACTCATATATAACTAGTATTACAATTACTACCACACATAAATCATTGTAAAATTTATAAAATGCTTTTTATGCCATGTACAATCAGAGAACGATAGTCAATGTTACACGCAATTTCTTACACCATTAATCTTTGCAGAAAGTATTGTCTGTAATGTAGTACGTTCGATCTAGTACACAATGCCGAACCAATCAAATTAATTTATTCACTGCAATGATTCATTTAATTGGTTTTAATGTTTCAATTGTGTTCAAATTTGAACGCACCTCAACGCCGCCGCTGTAATTCAACCTAAGAATGAATTAATGAATGATTGCTGACTTAATTCGTCTTTTCAACGAAAATAATATTTTACTTTTTTCACCATTGTATTGATCCTCAATCAACGTGAAATATTTTACTATTAAATACATACGTTGCTTTGCTTTATCATTAATTATTGGCAACATTTGTTCTCAATGTTAAAGAATATGAATTGCCTTTGTGTTGAATAATTATTGCATGTTCTCATAAAAAAAAAGAAACAGAAATAAAAGTAGTTGTCTCTTTCTATTGCTCACTTTTTTTTTTTCGTTTTGTAGAATGGAAACGATTATTTTAGAATAATTATAAATACAAAGGAGAACTTTCCATGTTAATCGAAAGAGCCTAATTTTAATTCGTATTTCGCAAAATTGTGCATTGCGCCGATTCACCCGACCTTATCCTACTTTATTACATCATTCAAACTTCCATGAACCAAGTTAGACGTATTCTGAATTACATAAGAAATTTATTTTATTAGCCAAGTGGTTGCTTACAAATTTATTAACGACAAATTATTTCGTACCACAATTTCATGGCAGTCGTTTGATAATGGAAAAGATTCGTTTAAGGTTACAAGAATTATTTCACGTTTTCTGAAAATGCAACATTTTAGAATCCTACTGGATGATGTTCTTCTTATCATCTGAATCCTAGCGGAACATTATTTGGTCGTGTATTTAACACGTTATTCAATGAATATTTGTTCAATAAATAAACTTTCTCAAATTAAAGTTATTACTGCATATGAAAAGTATTATTCAATATGTTTCATATTTATTGAGTTTATGCATGAAAATGAGAAATGTAGTATCAAACTTCCTATATCAAAAATTGCCGATAAAAAAATGATAACCAATTTACCAAAAAATGATCAATTGATACCTTAATCTGAAAAGGCTTAGTATTTTGTTGAATCGAATCTTTAATTTTTATTAAAACTTTCACAAAAGCATAAAATAACGCATTTAATTCTATTAATTAACAATAATAAAATGTTATTGAAAAAGAAATAAAAAGTATTGAATAATAAATGTTGTATGAGGTAAAAAAAAGTTAATAAACTCTGGTTCAGAAAGTTAAAGACTATCATAGCAATTGCAGACGCGGCTGTCAATATCTTGTGATCATTAGAAGCGATTCTTTGCGAGCGAACTGACTGAGAGGAGCTCTCTGTTCCTCGACGGCAGAAAAATTCAATGCAAAGAAAACCTGCACTGATGTATATAAAAAGAGATGATTTCACTTGATGGCATCTTTCTATACACATAGTAGTGGCCACTCGAGAATAGATCGAACGAACGTTTCCGTGATCACAAATACATATGCGTAAAACCCAGAGCCAGGAAGAATCGTGTCTTACTTTCTACTAATAACGATACTGTTCCCTCCGCAATATCGAAAACATCGCGCATTGAGCATTTCATCACGATTACCTGTTTTCACGAGTACATTATAATATTGAATTTAAGATTACGTCATCATTTCACTAATCATATTATAATGAAAATCAACGATCGAAAATAGAAAAATCAGGTATTAGAAAATTATCATTATTGTGGATCTGTAATCGATAATTGCAATGAGATTGTTTATGATTAACTTTTGCTAGATGATTTATAGATTAATTAACGATTAATTTTGGGTAAATAAGGGAAGAGTTCGAATTTCTACTAGGGATGTCTAAATTTTCCAGAAACTAATTTTGCAAACATAAAAAATATTTGCAGAAAAATTATTCATATTAAACTGCAATAAATTATACTAAATATATTATTTAAGTAACAAAGGAATGGTCTACGACATATTTTTGACATTTCAAAGTCTCAATGTACTTGAGTAAAAAATGATTCAGATTTTTCAAAAGTGATAGGAATGATTGTAACAATGGAACATAGAGAATATAAAAAACTTGATTGCGAAAAACAAAGATAACATAATTTATAATTGACTCGTGTTATCTTAATCAAGTATCTGTTTGATTAATTGTTACACATTTTATGAATATAATTATGTGAAGTTCATTACATTTGTAGAGAAATTAATGAACTTCGGAAGAAATGAACAACCCGGTTTCTTCACACAACATTAAACACGCTACTTCTTTTTTTTTAATGGATTCTTGATAAGTAAGAGAAACACGGTTAATGTACACGCATATTTTCAGAAACAAGTTGCATAAATAATTCGGATGGGTGACCAATAAAATCTAATAATCTTGTACAGTTTTATAGTTTTGCTTGGATAACTTTGTTACAAGCGTTTTCCGGACTGTACAAAAGTTTTAACGGAAGTGCACTAATCTGTTAACTGTCACAGTGATTCTCGATAATTTGCACAAAATGAAAGGAAACGATTAGTGATCGGTGACATTGCAAGGTGAAATTCACTTGTTAGTATAATAAATAAATGCACTTAACACCGATGATGTTAAATTGGAAGATGTACATACTTTTATCACAAATAAAAATACCTTTTACACAAAAGATATTCACTTTCATGTGAACACAATTTCCTTTCCGAAAATATTCTGTGAAATTTCTAAACACATCTGTTTGATAAAAGAATGGGATGTGTATGAAGTTCTAATCGATTAATTCATCGAAAAATTTCAAAAAATTTTATGACATTTGGGATAAGAAAGCATTTTTGATAAAAGGCTATATGTGGTTTTAAATGAAAGACGAATTGAAATACTTCACTGGTGAGTAAATGAAAAAAAAATCCTTTTGGCCAACCTTAATGCAACTGCAATACTTGTAAACGCCAAAATCGAAGAGTTTCCTAAACGCACTTGTTCACTGTTTCACTAACAATCATAGACTGAACAAATTTTACAAAATTTTAATAAAATTACAATAAAGTAACACTTTCCCAAAAATTTTCCAAGTTTGGGATAAGAAAGAGCTTTCAATAAAAGGCCAGATGTGGATCATAATCCTTATCTCTATTTTATTGCATCCAAAGCAGATATAATTATATCATCAATTAAATTTCTCTTTGTTATTGTACGAAATGTTTTCTGAATTATAATATTTTTATTTCTAATGACTAACTTTATATATCTTTTAATTATTTTCATTTTTGAAATTTTTCGATGATTTAATCGATGAGAACTTCATAAACATAGAATGGGTCATAAATTTTCCAATTAATATGACATCTATTTCTAATTTCCAATTTGATTCAGGTATAATTGAAAAAATAAATCTTATATTATATACACGTATTTTCCAAAATTTCGAAATTCATATTGTTTGAATCAGTCAATTAAAATATAATTTATTGAAAAGTTCACAAAATTGACTTTGATACTTATTATTACTTCATTATTTATTAATGACGTTTAGTAATATTTTTGCCAAACGCAAATGTTAAATAAATAGTGAATTTTACGTCATCGTCGATGAAAATGATAATTTATATTGTTATTTAAATAAAAAATAATCCATTAAACATTTTACAGAAAGTAGAAATATTTTTATTTATAGAACAAGCATTTCAAATATTTCTTGCCTTTTCTTATAACGTTTTCCAACTTTTCCATCCACAGTTGTGCAAACATTTATTTGTTTATTTATTTGAATTGACAGAAATTCTTTTAAACAAAAACTCTTGCACTCGACGTTTCGTAATAATTTACACCAACCTTCAGGCACATCCTACAGGCTAATTGTAAAATATCTGCAATTCTCTAATGGACATAAAATATATATTATTCTATAATTGGTATAAAGTGGCTACGCAAACTGAGCGTGAAATAATTTTTATTAAATTAATCTGGCAATTTTTACAATTGCAGTTACAAATTACTTTTCAGGCTTTTCAACGGACGATTTAATTACGGATTACATGAAGTTTACATAAAATATAATTGTTATGTAACGATTATTACGGGGCTATTTGCTTCAATTAATTTTAAAATACAGACCATTTGCCCGGGTTTATTATACGTCGCGCTCAGTTTAAATTAACTTTTTTCAGTTAACAATATTTTTCGAATTACTTTCAATGAACGTAAAAGCCACGTTTTGTAATTCACTTAAATATCCATTTCACACTTAATAATTAAAAAAAACTATTTCAAAAATTTCCAAATTTCCGAAAATTATTGATATAAACGTAATGTTTAACTTCGTTCCATTTTGCTGAAACACGAAGGTCAGTGAGTTGATTTAAATGAATTCTGACGTTACAACAAAAACGTTTTGTCAATAAATTTATACTGGCTCCCGTCGGTGGGTAATTTTTATGTAATTATGACTCAATTCTAACGGCTTGATAGCGTTTCGTTCCAATCGAATTGCGAGCCATGTTCAGCTTTCTCTTAAAACTTAAAATGTTTGCTATCTCACTGACAACGCTATTCAGCTCCAAGTGAAAACTAAACTTCAAGTGTAAGCATCGCGACAGTTACTTCGTTATCAGTTTCGAATTCAGTAAAAGTCACGCCAATGATCCTTTTAGACTTGCAAGAATTGCGGACATTGCGAGAAAATCAGTTCTTTCTCTGTTCTTTCTCTGATAAGTTGAATCAAAAAATTTTTCTAACGACAAAATGTTCGTTCATTATTATGGTAGATCAAAAATCGATTAGAGAATTTGTAGAATTATTCTGTGAAATAATAAAACAATAAGTAATGCTGTTTTAAAATAATTCTTGCAAATCATTCATCGATCGATTTTCGTAAATTCGCCATTGCAATTGCCTTTCTCCAGGCAGATTTTCTATATTCACTCATTACGAAATCTCCGTATAATATTCTATATGAAATTGTTTCGGCTTTTCAGGTTATTCAGATTAAAACAATATTTTAACAACCATCGTTTTAATTCAATTAAAAATAAACTGTCCCATTAATTGCGACTCGATTTTAATTGTGCAGGAAGCTGGATCGAATTCACATTAATTCGGCTTAAAATCTTTTACGACTATGCTCGGAAGGATATTCTAATGGACGAAATAAGACAACGTCAAATGAATTTAATGAAATTTTGCGTAATCAATTTTCATGTCCTCGTCCAAATGTATCAGAATCTGTCCGTTAAAAATGTCCGACATACGTGGTCAAGAAACAACACGATCATCAGACTGGTTTTTCTTTACAGGAGAACAATTAAAACAAATCGTTCTCTTGCTTTCTACGATAAACGGTTAATTTCTTTGGTTAACAAAAACAAATCCTTATTACAAAGTTTAGTTGAAAAGAGAAATACAGCCTGTGGTCCGGACCACTTGAATCTCAGTTTATGCAAAGCAGCATGAATTTCATGCCTATGCTTTAATTAGGAATTAAATTGTATACGAAATTTCTCTCGGTTGGAACTTTCATCGGATTCATTGAGGAAGTGGACAATTACTGGTACGATTAAAAAAACCACTCTAAAGAATTTTACAAGTACTTGTAAAGTGATTCCATCGATGGAAAAAAAAAAACAACAGTAGCAGCAGTTTTTCGAATAATCGTTTGTGAGAGTTGAATTATGAGATTGTTAGGAAAAATGAGACAAATGTATCTACCAGGAAAATCGTAAGGTCTATCTGTCGTTATTACTGGACTTTCCCCTAATTGTGAAAACAGATAACGAGTTATCTATTATCATATAAATCTGATCATGCCATTCAACTGTGATCCAGAAAAAAGATTACTTGTGGACAATTAATCAAGATTATAATTTAACTTGAATTCATAAAATTGTACCGGGTTTAATGTTGGGAGAAATCTTGCATGATTCTTTTGTGATAAGAGAAATTGTAATAAGAAGGCGAGAGGTTTTTGATGCTGTCTAATATAAAAAAAGTAAATAGCAAAAATATCTGTAGATTAAAAATCGACATTACTAATAAATCATATTTCAAAACTGACAGTTTAAAAAATACATAACTAGTAATAAATCATAATCAATCAATATAAATGTATAATTATGTCGTATAAAATAATGAAAAAATACAATTATCAAAACTAAAGTATGTCTAAACTGAAACGTATATGTATAAATTAAACTGTCTGTTACCCTTGCAATTATCACTGATCCAAAATAGATAAGATTTTACTCACCAAAGATAGTAAAGTTTATAAAACGCTAGTTGTTGATGAAATCAATATGTGTCAAGCAATTCGGTATCCGCAAAAAAAATGATATCACCAATAAAAATAAGATCACTTATCACATTTCTACGAGGAAATAAATTAAAAGGAATGTTCTAACACTCGCTCCTGGGCATTTTCAGATCAACCGTATACCCTAACCCTTCGAGCTAAACTTACAGGCGGTCTCTTTAATTTTTACACAAACACCCAGTTCAGATCAGATATGAAATTTTTCATGTTATCATATTATCATAGTGAGATATTTAAAGTGCGACGTATTTTTGTTGCAGGTAAATATATGCATGGAACTTATTACGGAGCGGCCAAGGATTTATTTAGGTATATATGTATAAATGTGTCTTTCTTATCTGGAGAATCTAAATCTATAACAGCCATAGGTATAAAATGAAACAGATATTATAGTGATAACACTGATTAAATTATAGTATTGGCGAAGGGTACTATTAAAACGTACGAAAATTTTTTTGTCTTTGTAGCTATAAAAAGTTGTAAAAGTTTCTGGTGAGATTTTTTTATAATTATTTCATTTTTTGTAATTATTAAAGTAATTTATAGATGATTTTTATTCAAAGTGATTTAAAGTCAAATAATGAACGTAACAACTTTTTTTCCACAGTCCATAACACCAATTTCTCTACTCTGTTCAACAACGAAAACTTTTCCAGATCTTACATCCAATAAAAAGTACTTTAATCATAGGCACATTTATTGTTCAAACCAACTGCAGTTATGCAGTAATAACGCAGGAAGCGTGAGAGGCATAATTACAAGCGGTTAGTCACCTTTTTACACTCCGGCGTAAAAACCTATTTATACTGTCAACACATCGGAGTGACATAATTGCGCTGATCGTTGGATGTTTACATTAATCTTCCGGGCTTTTAATGATAGTGATTAATCGCGATGATGTCTTGGGCGCGCTCTTGTTACAACTGTCTTTGCGCGCTCGTGCAAAATAAATCGACTCGAGCAAAAGTATATCTACTAAAATCGGCTCGAGATAATCGGTTGCTGTAGCAGGAAATCGGAAAGACATTTGATGCAAAATTACAGTACTTTTAACTAGGAACAAGTGTGAACACATTAGAAAAAGAATTCATAAAGTTTAAAAAGTTTGACGAATTTTAATTTCGACGAATTATCATCGCGAAGAAATTCTTCGCAAAATCTTGACAGATTTCTAAACAATTCTTGTTGCAAATCATTTATAAACATTTTTTTACTGCAGAATTTTGTATCAACAATATTACTAAAAAAAAAATACCATAAATCATGTAAGATTGCAAAAATAGCATGTAAAACATAACATTTTTACAAAGCCTTTTTTTTTGCATTATAGGCACACGCTGCTTCCATAATTTTGCAATTATAATTTTTACGTAAGCACACACAACACAACAAGTGGGCTTTCGCTCGCGTCCCCTCTTGACCAATTTCGTAGCTGAGACATAGTGCCTAAGACTCTTTGGATAGAACCGACGACGAGTGCACTTGTTTCAAGAAGAAACTCGCTCTGCTTTCACAATTTAGTAACGCACGTTGAGCGCCGAGCAGCAATGAGTAGAGTAGTCTACGGTTGCGCGAAAATTCTTTAAACATAAAGCACTCGACGTCTCTGCCTACGGATTATTATTATCCACGTCATTATATTCCATTGCTGGCTCACATTCTATCGGGGGAATCGATTTCGATCCATTAGTGATCGATCGATTTGACCCTTAGATCACTAGTTATTATGCATTTGCTATTTAATGACGATGCATTACAATGTGGATAAATAATTGCTATTTGTGCATAACAAAGATGATTGGTTTTGAACATCGTATTCAGCAATGGGACAATGTTAGTTTATTTTCAAGTTATTGATTAAGTTTTTTTGAAGATCGAAAATCGATAGGATCAATATTTTAACCTAAACTTCATCTTCCTTTAAAAATCTTGTGATCGATTGAAATACGTTTTTTAGAAAAAATATGACATGATGCAATTTTGCAACATTAATTGTAACTACCGATAAATTATGAAAATCTGAAGTACGCAATTAAAGGATTTGCAAAATTAATAATCCCTCATTATTTGCATGTTTACTTGTTACACAGACATTACATTATATAACGGAACGTAAATTGTTGTCTAATGGTTATACTTTATTGATTTAATATATATTATAACAGAGGCATAAAAAATGACGTTTTCGAAATTACATGCATTTACGTTAATAATATATATTTTGATAATGCGTGGGTCAGTTCAGTTTGCTGTAATATAAGTTTATAACACAATGAAACGTAAGAAAGTAAGAATTATGTGCATTGTAATTATTTCTCAACTAATCGCGTTCGTACTGAACTTTAGATGATATTTATTCCTGCGAGCGATCGCAAAAATAAATGTACGTATAAATATGATTTACAATTTGAGGCATCGATTCGGAAACCGCATCCGCGATCGCAATATTATGGTTGCAGCGCAATTGTGACATAACTTTGTTACGGAAATTATTGTCGTGAAATAAATTTCTTTATTCATTATTCCCAAACGTAATCCGCATACCCATGAACATATAATCCATCACCATAAACTTCACTCAGAAATGATATATTTATCAACATATTTAACTTGTTACGATTATATAATAAAACATAAAAGTATATTAATTAAACGTGATTTATTTCAAAGATAACTTAACGTTGGACAATTATTGGATGGAAACAAACTTCGAGGAACGATGGTGGTTTTTATGAGTTTGTTATATGGAAAAGAGTCCTTTGATTATTGGCAAAATTTATGATGAGGAAAGAAACGTACGTATTTAGATAAAAAAAAAAAAAAAGAATAGATATCGTCAAAAAAAGAAAATCCACGATCGAATAAATAAATAACTTCTAATTGAATTAGATGTTACTTTTGAATTAAAAATTAATGTCCCAATTCCCATTCTTTTGACAAAAATCTGTACACAATAAATCCATATTGAAAGTCAGCCTAATTAATCCTAAATAAAGAAGAAAAAGATCGATCAATAATCCGATTAAGCTTGAGACGGATTTCATGAAAAGCGGTTAACAGGAGCTAATAAAATAATGACTATAAATAATTAAGAACAGAGCAGATCATGTGCAATCGTTGTAGTAACATTGCTTCGTTTGTACAAGAGTCGGTTGCGCTGCTATTATTGAATTTAATTTGCAATCTCCTAAGCTGTCGAACGAAGAGTCTCCCATAGCCTCGCTCTCCTTTTACCCCCTTTATACGAGATCACTCCAGGACACAAGTACGTACGTATAAATTCAATTTTTCATCCGGTCGTTTGACGTTCGCGTGATCCTCGGGTTTGTTGCCTTATTGAACATCAATCGACGGGCTCTTTAGTAATGTTTATTTATAATATTTTACATGTGCCGTATAAATTGAAGAGTCCGCGAGGCGGTTTTGTAATACCGATATCCTTCAGCGCGGAGAATGGCTTTTATAATAAGGAGCTGCTTTTTAATTTAGTTGCAGTGACGTTAGTTCTATACCGATATAGTCTGTGTTCTCGTTGGTTCATTTTCAGTGGGAATGGCTTTTATTATCGAGACCAAAGATGTTTTTCTTAAGATCAAGAAAAAAAAAAAAGATCGATGAAAAATCGGTTCACAGTGACCATGTTCACTTTCTTAATTAACTCGAGTAAAAAATAGTCGATAAAAAAAATGGATCGTTGCGTTAGTTGGATAAACTCGATCAAAAATCTTTAAACTTTAAATTATGTTTAAAGAAACAGCAAAAAAGGATGTTTTAATTATATTGAAGGATTCCACGAATGTTAAAAGGATATTATTTTTTTTTTAATGAGAAAAATGAAATTCTTTTTAGCACAAAACATAATTTTAAGGTGTTAAAGGATCTATATGGTTATCTTATTTATCTTATGTAAAAATGTTTTTCCAATGCCTTCTTATATATTAATAATTAATACTCAAAAACACTATTAAGTGTTTTACCTTTAGGTGAATGCACTAAAAACGTTTTCATATTTTCTTATGTAATGATTCACATTAATTTTTCTCTTGGAAATATTTTTATGTACTTCCTTAAATGGAAATATATCCATCTATCTATCTCTATGTATAAGTATCTGAACTTTTACTTTTAACTTTTGATATTGTGTATTCTCTTAAATAAATTATGCGTCATTATCCTTAACATTCGCGGGCATAATTTATTTTTACAAACTTTTTTCATATTTACGATAAATAAAGCAACATTCAACAATCGGCCATACAACAACTAAGTAACGCTAAATGCTAATGTTTACGAGACTGAAATTTACGAGCAATTATTATCTTGATAAATAGCTCGCTTTATCTCAACTTAATAATCGTTTGCAATGATAATAATTGTATAAATATATAGATTGTTTAACTTTTCTGTTGGCTTGAATAAATAACATTAGACCGGATGGAGTAAACGATCGATTAATTGCATTAAAGAATGTAACATCTTAATAAAGTAAATATTTCCTGGTGGATGAAAAAAAATTGAAAAAATAAAAAAAATGGAAAACCCGGAAATATGCCTTATGTAATTAGGAATCCTCGTATTCAATATTTTATACACGATTATGCAAAATTATGTAAAACTCGATAAGAACATAAAGCCATGCCTGATTACGCAAAATTCAATAAAATATATAACAAATTATTAAAAGTCGTTGAGTGAAATGAAAAAAAATGCGTTCGTCTAACGAATTATATGAAATCCTCTAATTTTGCGTTTTCCTTCCTATTGATCATGGTGATACTTTTGGAAAATAATTTTGTAAAATTTGAATTGATTAAAACTACCTGACCTCGTGAAAATCTTATTTCGAAACATAATACTTCCAAATTTCTCAAACCCAGTTTATGATTTTGACTAAAATTATGCAAAATTAATATTTCGTAAATTTACTTATTAAGTTTTGCAAAAATTTAATTGCAACAAATGTCCGAATGTAATTTACGCTAATCTATGACAAGGAAGTTCTGCAAAATAAAAATTTTAATCCTCCTAAAGTTTTCGTATCATAAAACGTTTATTAGGCTTTAATTTTTATTGTTATTAAGTGTCAAAAATTATATAATTTTACAACAGTTCGGCCGATTTGTTGTTGAACTCTCTTTAATAAGTAATCGTCAACACTCAATAATATCGTGTAATTAATTCAACTAAATTTATGTAACCATAATTACAATCTTGGCTTTATTCTTTGCCAATAATCTATCCTATTGATATTAAATGTCATTTGTCAATATAATTAACATTTCGGGCCGTAAATAATGAGATAAATAGCATGTGGTGGTATTTATTTGAACAGACACCTGTTTCGTTATTTATTGATAGAAAAAAGGTTAATTTCCAATGAGTAATTGTATCTAAAATTTTTGTAGGATAATTGAGTATAATAAAGATAAGATAAATAAAGATATTGCACCTGCGGTTTATGTAAAGTGTTTGTTCATTAATTATAAATTACAAAATATAACAAATTCAATGGGTCATTATTATTTATTTATTGAATTAATAGGTTAATATCTAAAAAAAAAAACTATTGAAAATTAATAATTTTTAGAACCAGGAGCATACTCGATTCTTAATAATCCCAATAAAAATCATTTAATATATTATTCACTGAAGTTCGGATCATTAATAAATCCTATTATCATTCCTAATAATGTTATTTTTATTTATCAATTATAGATCCTTTACCTAAATTCTTGAAAAAATGATGTTTACTGGAGAATACGAAATAATAGCTTTAACATTTCATGTGTAATAAAATATGTTAACACGATGTTGTGTTAGACATTATTCAGAAAGAAGAGATGATTTATTGGTTGGAGAATAAATTGTGTAACCTTAATGGTCATTCAAATATCATTATTCTAGATCATAGAAAGAGAGATTAGCATTAGAAAATTATAACAGCAACGCTCAGTACGTTCGATGACATGTTTGCAAAATCTCCTCTTGTATTCGCGTCGTCATTCGATGGAATGAAGCCATTGAACGGAGGTCCTTAAACATCAATCATACAATACACAAGTTTTTCTAGCTCGCACAAAACGCGACTAGACTTCAAATCACACAACCACTCACAATATGGGACAGGATTGTTGCGCCAAGATTCCAAAGTACATATTTTGTACTGCGTAATTTCTAAGTGCAATCGTTCTTAGCACGAGTGTATATTTCACACAACGATATTGTGATTGAATCAATGATCCATGATCTGTGATAAATTATTTATCATTTACGATCGCATCAATAATGCGACGCGGAGAAAAAGGATTAAGAAAATTAAATATTACGTTTTTTTTTTAGCAATTGAATAAAAATGATTATTATTCATCGAAAATTCATTGATCGTTAATTATTAATCACATAACATTGTGTAGAATGTTTGACTTTTAATTTGTATTATCGTTTATAGTAATTTTTATAAACTTTCCAATTATACAATGTTTCTAGAACGAAAAGGAATAATAACCATTGCAAATTATTTAACATTTTGACTAGAAAAAATACAGACCAAGTGTAAAATGTAAAGTGTTAATTACAGGAGAGAATTTAATAATTATCTAACTCAGAGACAAAAATATCTTGTTCTAATATAATGGTAATTACGAATATAACAATCATAAATGTAATGCTGGAACCATTACCGGCACAAAATTGATTATCCATAGTCATGTACATAAACGCAGACATAGAGACATAACATACTCGACGTGCCATTGCTAATTACTTGCGCACTTAATTTTCGATAATACACACATATAGCTAACCTGTCAATTGCTACAGAAATGTATATATAAACCCGTTTCTTGTTAATCGGATTCTTATTTCTTAGTTTCTATAAGGTAATATGTCTCTTGATTGAGAACTCAAAAATTTAAATGACCATCAAAGCCGTACCATAATTAAGAGACTCTAAATACTTTTAAAAAAGACTCGGGACAAATGTTCAAAAAGGAAACACAGTCGTAAACCTAGATATTAATTACAAAATTCATTTGGAAGATTAATCTCGATAAGCCAAATCCAATCACACAATTGAAAGTGAATTTAATTTTTAAGAAAATTTAATCGTCTATAAATTAAAAGAAGATCATTTGTAGGAAATGAAAAAAAAAAAATTATAATTTGGAGACAAATCAGCTAAAGTTAGATGTTATTTTCTTGGAAGAGTACGTTTTCCAGTGTTAGAATTCCACTTAATCAATCTTGGGCCTTATTGCTCGACGGGACTCCAATGAAGAAAGATACGCACATAAATAATGCCGAACTAGGCAAAGTCTAGACGCGTGCGTTGTTAGATAATGGTGTACGGGAGAAGGAAAAAAAAAAAAAAGTGAGAGGGAGAAGAAGAAGAAATAAAAAATTGGAAAGGGATCGAAAGTGGCGTCCCGTATCAAGCGGTCCAGTTCCTCATATCTCAACCCTTTTACGTACGGTGAAGAAACTCGCTTGCTTGCGAGCGAGCACACACGGTTACATGCCAAGAAGCGACTCGACTCGAAAACGGCAAAATCCAGCATTTTTCCGAACCGTGCAAAAAATTGCAAAAACAAGAAAGAAAGGGAAAGACAGAGAGAAGAATATGTCGAACGTATAATTTGTTCGTGCCGAGTGTTCCGATCGTTGCGAAATTTAATCGGTCTTACAGTTTTTTACATTGTTAAATAAGAAAAGCGACATTTTTGCAAATTGGGTAAAAAGAAATTACGGTGGAATTTGCGAAGTTGAAAATTTTTTAAGCTAGTCCGAATTGTAATTCAATTTAAGATTTAGAAATTTATTATGAGATTTAAAACGCGTTTTGGAGTGTAGAAATGAAAATTTACAAATTTGCAAATGTTTTTTTTTTTGATTTTTGGTTACAAAGAGAAAATTGTTAAAATGTTCAAGAATGCTGAAGATTTTGTTTTTTAAATATTTTTACGTCATGTATATATAATATAAACTATCTCTTTACATTTGATTTGTAAAT
>JABFQA010000842.1:0-16498 GCA_022817065.1 Probaryconus sp. ZL-2020 | reverse complement strand
CAAATTAAATTTCCTTTCCCATTTTAAATAAATTATACTTGCATAAGCTTTGTCAAAAAAATTACATTCACTATTATGAAAACACATTTAATTAATAAATTAATTGTTTGCTTCCTTTAATTCTTCAGCTAAAGTAGCTGATTTAACTTAAAATTTACTACCTTCTATAAAACTTTGATATCATATTCAGCCAAAAATATACATCAATCACATATGTTATAAGATGAATAAAGTTTATCCTACATATCATTTTAAGTACATTACTGACTTATTTTAAATAAAATATGTGCTTGAACATATTCAAATATATTGTCGAATTGATTTAAATATAAAAACTTGAATTAACCAGTTTTTTCAGTGTAGTTTCTTTGTCTTCATTGGCGACATTAAAAACTGATAAGTGGAATAAACCGATTCCTCTAATTCAAACTAAAAGAAGAAGAGGTACGCCGATGTCGACTTGGCAACACGGTTCATTCGCATTTGCTGTCTTCCCTTTTGATCACCGAACATGTTATTGCGTTGACACTTTGATCTCGTTGATCTTACCAACTTTGGTGGCACATGCGGTTATTCGACGAATCGTATCAAAGGAGAACGAGCAGCTGACCTTTTTTTACTGAACTAGCGTTCAACGAATCGCACTAGTGCTCTTTTCCATTTTTTAATCGTATACCTATACAGAAATTGCCAATGTAGTGCTACATTGAAAAAATACTAGGATAAATCAAATAAAATCCAGTTGAGCCAACTCGATTTTCAAGTAGAATACATTTGACTCTATATTTGTATTAGAATTATAAAATTCTAATATATATTCTTTATATTTGTATTAGACTGATAAAACGTTATACGAGAATCGTCCTTATATCTTAAACCAGCGTCAAAACATTTCCCGGCATTATCATGGCGATAACTAATTATACAAGAGTGTTAACCTAAAGCTATTACCGTAAAATATCAATTTTCGTTCTCCTTGTTTTCTCTCACTCGTCGCGGCTCCTTATTGTGCTATTTTTCCTTTTCATGCCCCTTTGTCCCGCTCGGCAACCAGGAGGCTCTTCTCAATTTTCTTCCTTTTGGTTTTCTCATTTTTATCCGCATTACCCCAAACTCCACTTTATACACGTCTGTAATTGGACATAGTCAGTTGCGCAAAGTGCCGAGACAATAAAGATTATTATTGCGACCGGAACACATGCCGCGGCAACGGTTTATAATAATGGTAATGATAACGATAACGATAATGTTAATAAAGCAACGTCACCGAGAAGAGCGATTTATATATATTCCTTCACTACAAAATTTATGCAACAAAGTTGTGAATGTGATGATTTCGAATGTTATAGTGTTTCAATTCACTCTTTGCTATTAATAAAAAGTTTTGTGTTTAATGAATATTTAGTATTAAACAATGTTTGCCATTTATATTTTGAATTTTCAAATTCTAAATACTTGATAACTTGTTCTTTATTTATGAAACATCTAATGTTTTATCATCAGCTACAACGACATTTTAAGTTAAAACACTAATATGTTCTCGTAAAAAATTAACGTTTTAAAAAGAAAATACAAAATTTTTGATGTTTCAATATAAAACAGTTTTCATTACAGTCATTTCTACATTGTTTGGATGCAATAAAACTTTACTTAATATCATGTAGCGAAAATATACATTGTAGAGCTATTAAAAAGTTTTAATATAAAATTTTCGATGAATATATTTTTATCGGTTCCTTGAGCCAGATTGCCAAATTATGGGGAATCTTTCATTATTATCCAAATCCGGTCCCTTCAAACAGGTTACGTCTGTCCCCGACTTCATACTGTCCTGTATGAAATAACATTTTTTACGCGCTACTCAATGACCGGTTTTTATCGATCGAAAATTACTGAGCATGGTTATCATAACGAAGACAGTAACGTAATGTGATGTACAGCATTCTTAATGGTCCACTTGCTCGTAATGGCATTCAAAGGGTACAATAAAACTGCTACTCGGTTGAAACATAAGCGATAACGAATTTTGAGCCGAAAAGTTTATTCATGTAAATCTGAATTGTGAGTCTGTTTGTTTTAATTGAGACATAGTGAGAAAAAATCGTATTTTGTAAAAATGATCCAGTCAAAGAATGGATTTTTTTTTTTTATAAATGTTTCCAACAATCTTTCTTTCAGTGTATATTCGCAACTTAACAGAAAAGTTGGTAAATTATATCCGATTGTTATTCTCAGTGTAAGATTCGATGCATTGAGTATTTAAGTTGTTAAAATGATTTTATACGAAGTACAAGAGATTGCTAAGGGTTAAGTATGAGAATTCGCGTACATAATTATAAGCTGTCCATTCGTAGAGTGAGATGCAACACATTGCCCCATACCTGACTTTTATCGACTAGAAGCAGATAGGCTAGCCGGTAGGATGGCAGTGTCTGTCTGGATAGTCGGATGGCAGGCAGATTTACGAGAACCACTGGGATAGCGAATGATAAATGCGAGCCGAGATAGCTTTATTTATTCGCACGATGCCCGCCGCCGCACTCTCTCCATCTTTCTCGTTTGTAGCGCCAGAGATGTGACAACTTATGATATAAAATGATGCACTGTATGTTACGAAAATTGATATAGTAACGAAACAACAGATTTACTACAGATCGAGCAACTTTACGACAGTTTTCATCGTATATTCAATTTTTCCTTTTTCCTTTGAATAAATTGTCTATAAATTCCTGAGTGCTAACTATTGGTTTATGAGATTGTATTCAACTTTACAATTGGTTCATGGGATTTATTAAATTTCGTATGGACGTCTGAATCCCTAAAACATAAATAATAGAAAATACCCGAACAAAGTGGGCGATAATGAGCAGGACGTGTTCACAAAGTCATCCGAAACTTTCTTGCTGAGTATAAGTTACGGTGTGCAGCAAACGTGACTCACGTGTTATGCCAAACCGTGATACGTCATAATTCATGCCTTCCCAAGATCTTGTATTTCTGAATCCGGGTCGTAATCTTAGTTGCCCTTAATTTTTCATTTCGTCTTCTTCAATATACTGTTTTTACATCTTCTCGTGTTTTTTCTTTAAACATTTAAGTAATTTAAAAACTTTAAACTTCCATGAAAAATGCTTCCTGAACATATTCATACTATAGGAATAATGAACATAAATAATAATGTCGAACATATAGTTCTATAATAGGCATAAAAATATTATATATATCATTAAGCATGTCTCTTTCGATAATAAAAGATATCTTCAAAAATATGTACAGATTTTATACTTTTCTAGTTTACATTCAATGGAACGTTGAGAACGCAACGACCGAAAGACAGTCACGACATTTCGGCGCTGTCCATGGAATTGCTATTTGTTATCCCGACGATTAACAAACAGTGGTAATTGAGGTTCGCCGGAAGCGTTCGACGAAACCATAATAAACCCGCCATTTAAGGCATCAAGGGGAAAACGAACTTCATTCTCTAAGGCGGTGTCGACCGCTTCCGGCCGGACTTTCACGCAACCGCTCGACTCGACCCGCCAACCCGTCAATTAACACCGTCGCTCTTAACTCCATTATTTTATTTCTTATTTTCCAACTAACCAGAAGATATATAGATATTATCCGCGCGTCTGTGTGTTTCAGTGCTTCAAGAGCATGCATTGTATCTAAACTATGTCGTCGAGTTCTTAATTGATTCAACTTTAATTATCCTGTCATACATCTAAATTAAAATGTCACTTACGAATTTATCTTGTCAGACGGATAATTGATAAACACTTTTCCCTTACAAATCACTTCATACTATTTTTATTATTTATTTTCTAAGAAGTCAAATTTTTTTAATTGAATTAAAGACTGTTGATTATTTTTGAAAATGGTTTCGAATAATTGATTACTTAATGACTATCAATGTGATTATTAACACTGAGAGAACCATAGTAGAAATTAAATGTGGTATGTTATTACTGACATGATCCTGAGGTTTTATAAATATTCTCCTTCTTCGTTATAAAATATATTGGTATTGTAAATAGAAATTGAACGATGGTGTAACCGCTTGTTTGATGGACTTAAAGAAAACATTTTTTAAAGCTCTGAAAGGTGTGACTTTCTGTACAAACATTCTGTATAAACTAATAATGGAACATGTGAAAAATAATCGAATCCAAGAATTGAACAGATTACAAAATAAATAAAATCAAAGTACATTATCCGTAGTAAAAGTTGAACGAGCTGCAGCTGGGGTGTAATTCCGGTCACTGTTATGGTCCCAAATTGAAGTCGGGGCCGCCGACTAATGAGCGACTTCACGTAAGAGACATATTAATGCTCTGTGTTAGTTCCGGTCGCAGCTCGATCAACTTTTTACTACACTACATTGGGAAAAATATACTGATTCAATCTTTTTTTACGACTGGACTTTATTGCGCTACTCTACTCATGCGCAATAAATAGTGCAAATTGAAGTAATAAAAATTACAACTTAAATTGTAATGTTTGTCAACATTTTTATTAATATTTCTAACTTTTGTACCATATCACAGAATCGATGCTATACCATTGTAATATTTATTACATTATTTTTCTCCGTGTCAAATAATGATTAAAATTACTTTGCATGTGCTTATGTAAACACACAGTATTTATCATTATTTTAAAATCGATTATTTTTATATGTTCATAAATATAAATCACGTCGGAAGAAGTACGAGAAACATCCTGTGTCGATAAAACAACTCGAACGTAAAATTTCTTTTTCTATAACTTTCAAATCTATATTTTGAACAAAGCAGATTAAAGTTTGAATTATAAGAGTAGTAAAAACATTAATCCAGAACATTTTCAACACTTTGCCATTTCATAAAATGCTATATAAAATTTGTGTAAAAAATTAAATATCGTAACGTATTTTTGCGGTTGACATTTTTCATTCAAATTCGGATAAAAATGGCTACTTATTAGATGACCATTTAATACCGGAATCTTTATCGACGCGACAATAAATTGAGGCACTTTATTCCGCAAAAGTTGTATAACGTCGAATCAACCTGACTCGTTACAAAGTGATGTTTTCAGTTTACGATTTCGTAAAATCTATTTCAAAACCGGCACTAAAATTCATAGATATTATTCAGCATTAATTTTGACGTTTATCGCGAATATATTTCTGAAATTATTGTCTCTTGATAGTAAAAAAAATGATTTTACGCGCGTAATAGAAATTCCGTGCTGAACGCATGGTTTATATCGAGTCATGTACAAAAAAAAAAAAAAATATTTACCGCTTAGCAAAAGTATTAAGATTGATACAAAAGTGCGACGAGCATGTCTTATTCCAGAATGTCTTATCAAATTATTATTGGAAAATGTTACATTTAAATGGCTTGATTCAATGTTTTCATAAATTACTTTTAAAAATTTTATTGTTAATTCCAGAATATACAATTTTATTATATTATCTTTCTTGGATATTTATAAACGTGCATCAAATTTCATTTTCTCTTGGAGTACTTTAACCTTAATTACAGGTTCTAGAGTTAAGTTGAATAGAGAAATATAGCTTCTATTTAAATGATTGATAAAAATCATTCGATTTAAATCTCGGTAGATGTGGATCTTCACAAGTCATGTGATAACAAATAATTTTTCCTGTCTACAGAACTTCTAATATTCCTTATTTAAAAGGTACTTTCTAATCAGCAGTACCTATATTACGTACTTGTAAGACTGGACCAGTTCGAAAATGATACGCTGTGAAAACATTAAAAAAGTGAAAATCTAGAGTTAAGTAAAAGCAGTGCAAACTGTTGATCCTGCTTCTTTTATTTTTCTCGTATATTACGTTAAACGTACATTAGTCTGATTAGATAATACAGATCGCTATTTTAAATGATCAGGATATATAATTTTTTGTTCCATTTTATATAAAAAATTTTATCGAAGCTTACATTTTATCAAAAACATGTGATAATAACTGTACATTTATCCAAGTAAAAATTCAACAAGACATTGCTTAGTTCAGTTAAGGTGATTTGTCACTGGATTTGTCACTGGATCACTGGTCCAGAGTTTAAATGGCCTCAAAAGTTGATCCGAAATCAAACAATTATAGTAATATCATTAGAAATGGTGAAAAATAGTAAAAATATTTATTTTTTTTTTCGTCCAGTGTATAATAAATAACTAATCGAAACATACCGATTATTGTATCGTCTACCTTAGTCTGATTTCGAAAAAATACTTCATTCTGTTACCTGTTTGAGGACAAGAAAATTTGCTTCGCAATCGATAGATTCCCTTACCGATAATAGGAAGCTTTAATCATTATTATTATTAAAAATAAAATTTAATAAATTTTTGCTAACATAAAAATTTTCGTTAAAAGGGATACATGTCGACAGGCGTTCGTCGCAAACGTGTACTTAATACAAAATAGAGTTTGTTATTTGTGATTCCCTGATGCCTACAACGGTGAACTATTATACATATAACTGGTTCTTCAGCTAGTGCGACGTAGTCGATGGAAGCGACACACAAGTTGGCGTAATCGGATTTATGATACTGTCATATTTCGCAAGTTGCAAGCCGGTAATTCTTGGCCAGGCTATTGGCGATTTATGATTGCGAGTGTCCCGTCTGCGCCATTAATCCTTCCTTTTACCCCCATTTCAAATCGACTAGTGCCGTGTGTATTCCATACCATATATATAGATGGAATATAGATATAGATAACCCACGTCGTTCATCTTTCCTTGTGACGAACTGCTTCCTGCAGCATTATCAGAATCGCAACTTTCAAATTTCTTGTCCTATTTCTTATTGATTAAAAATCTAATTGCTACGAAAAAATCTCATGATGTTTCTAGGTGAATCAAGTTTTTCGTAAGTAAGAATAGAGTCATAGTTATAACACAACATCTTCTAGATTATAATACAACATTATCATGTAATAATTACATTTTAGTTAAAATTTAGTAATTACAACTCAATTTTTTTCCGTGCAACCTTGTATCTTTTGAAAACCTTATTCAAATACTTTAATTTCTTTAACATTTTTAACACTTAAAAATAAGGTCGATTTTCAAAATAATAATACAAGAAAAAAATATAATAATTAATGAGAAAATTAACGTTATGCGCCGTTTTTTGTACTGAAACTTATCAGAAACTTCACATTTACGAAATGCCCTAGTATATAATATAATTTATGTATTAAAGGCAAAGATAGCCCGAAGCCAATCAGAATCAGTAAGAGGTAGCTAACATTAAACAACTTTCATTCCATACATTACGAGGTTATCTCTTCTTTGTTTTATCGGCATCGAAGAAACCGATCTAATAGCCGATCTTGTTCCAAACTCGCCGATAACTTATCAGGTGACATAAAACACGTAATGCCCATTCATAATTAATCATTGAGATTGACGCACAAATGTTTAACGATACAACCGACAGGATTCTAAGTGGACGTGCTCTTGTCTTTCCATCTCTAATCCGAAAGACAGAACTTAGCGAATTGTGTTCATCATAAATCCTATCGTTAACGAGCTCGAGGAAATGTACGAGCTTGACTTGATTCCTCTCGTTAAATCTGTCCTTTCACTGTGAGAATGCTAGAATCGAAACTCAAATAAATAACTATAAAGTACACGGAGAAAAAGTTTTAGAAAAATTACCATCTTTGTTGGTAAAATTCGGATATATTTTCTCTTTCTGAAAAATTACGATATTTTCAGGGAAAAAATAATATCTTTTCTAATGTAAAGTTTCAACAAGCTAGTAAATTTGAACAAAAAAGATGGTAATTTTTCAGCCAGGGAAAGTATATCCACACATTACCAATAAAGATAGTAATTTTTATTTGTTTCTTTTTCTCAGTGTAATGGCTGATTATTGAAAACAACAATCGTAAGAATCGTCGTACATGATTTTACATAGGAAGAAGGAAAAATGAATTACTACAATAATTTGTTTGAACTGAAAGACTTGAATGTTAATTGAAAAAATGTAATAACAGTAATTGAGAAAAAGGAGAAATAATTTTAACATTATAAATTGTTCTGGTTTGAATGTAAAGGTATAGGGATGGATATACGTGTAAAGATCTTGGTAGTCATCTCTCGACGAGATAATTAGCTCACCGCAAGTATCTTCTTGGTACGTGATTACCAGACGTAAGTAGCCTTCCTTACGGACATAGGTACTCGCGATTGTCGTCATTAGTGTCACGCGCAGAGTGTTAAATTTTTCTATCCTTAGCGATACGCTCTGACTTTGGTGCATGGAAGCATGCAACTCAACTCTAACAGTCCATAAACACACGCATTGCGCGAAAGTTCGTCAGCGCGGAAAGCCTTAGAAGTTACAACCGTCGATTATCATCTGCCTAAGCTATTCGCAGGAGTTCAGACTATTTCAGAAGTTTTAATAGACGTTTTATTTTAATTTTTTAGAAATTTTTTGCTCATTCGTTTGGTTTTTGATGAAAAATTCAGAATCGAACTATTCTTATTTTTAACACAATATAAGTGGATGGGAAATAAGTACATTTTATTTAAGAGTTTTTAAATTGAAACATTAAGAACGATTTCCTATTCGAAAGTAGAACTCATGTATATATGTCGAATTTCCTGAAGCAATATAAAATTGTCTACAATGTGGATAATTGTCAAATATAAATAATGATCCGTTATCTATTCTTGACGGGCGTCTTTTGAGGAATATATTGTATGTCCATTTTACGATCATTTTAACTTAATTTTGAGAAATCTATTTGTAAAACTTAACTACTACATTTATTCCCTTCATAAATTTAATCATACTTAAATTGAAGGACAAACAGAAAAACATTTTATATGGCTGATTTTTGTAATATCCATAATAATTTTCATTCAAAGATTTTTATTTCATAATACTATGCTATCGTTGAACTTTATGTCGTATCAAAAACCTGGAAAATTAACTAATAATGATGTTAGTTCATTATTTTCAAAATTAATAAAAGTTTATTACCTTAAACATTCTTAATCAACAAAATCTTTATTCTTAGTGATTTATCGATTAAAATTCCTTATAAAATGATAATGGGATTTAGATGAAATGAAAATCCAAAGAGTCATAATATTACCAATTAAAAGTTGACTGTGAGAAAGTTGTAGTACAATTTGAAAGTCATAAAACTTTGATGACAAAAAGCAAAAACCGAAAAGTTCATTAATTATTGAACATTTATGATTAAAATGTACCTACTATTTTCAGTATTCCATTGAATATCAAATTAATTTAACAGAAAAAAAAAAAATTCATTCGTCAGATACGTTAAACTGAATAATGATATCGAATCAGTTTATCGTGAATTTTTATTTTATTTTAATAATATGAGAGCGAGAAAATTAACAATACAACACAGAATACATTAATCCCATTTGAATGAAATTTGATGCACTGGTGAACTTTTGAGCGGATTTGGGAGTGGAAACCGGATCGCAAGTGTCCATTTCCGGTCGCACTTAAGAGAAATGGACGTCAAACTTCCTGGGCCTCGTCGCTCGCCAAACAAAGATAATTGATTAGAGTTAACTTTACTGCCTCGGTTGAGTCACGAGGTCATTTGCATTGTTATGCGAGTTACCCTTCATCTCTTACGACCATTATATATAATCTTAAGACATTTTTAAATTTATTTTCATGATATTATTTCTGCAATAACAATTCACAATTGATTGATTTAAAAATATCCAATAAAGGAAGTACAAAAAATGGATGATTGACTTCCATGATGTATTATGTACTTGTTTAATAATTAATGTCCGTAGATAAAAACTGCCGCTGCATTAAAATGCATGTAAATAAGAGCTGAAACTTCATTATATATCATTTTATTAATAAACGATAAATAATGCATTGCGACGGTATAATGGCAATACATTTTCCAAGGGATTTTTAGGTGGAAGTAGACGTTTTCCTTCTACCTTATTAGAATATGTAATTTAACCGAGAAACGTAACAAAATAATACGCGATGACTTCCGGTGGCCGGCATTATAATTATTATTATTTGCCTGTTGCGAAATTGTATACCTGTCATAATCGAATGGTATTCTGCAATTTGTTGCGTCAGCAATTTTATTGACTGCACAGAGGTATAAAATTCTTTTCGAGTAAATTTTTATGGTCAAGTGTTGAACTCTTCAACGTTTGATTCAATGAAGCGTTCGCGAAAAGTTTAGCCACACATTTTGAAATTTTTATTTAATCGCAATCTTTCGAAAACTTCAGTGAAATTATTATTGCAGTGCTAAAAATATTTTGTATCTATTATTTTTGACAATTTTTTTCAAATATGAATTTTACAATATTTTTATATAAAATATGAAACTGTTTACGAACAATGTTTGAACGAGAATGGAACTAGAATGGTCGAGAATAATTTTAGTTTTTCTGGTTTTCGCAAGAGATTCGAAATAATAATGTAAAAACACGAATTTCGCAAAATACACATGATGGAGCACACAGAACATAAGTTCCCACGTTAAACAAACATTAAACTCGAGAAATCCATGTAATGATGCGAATTGTGGAATTCGCGACACTAATATTTGCTGTTTCTGTATTTCGTTTAATTTTTAATTGTGTAATTCAATATCATTAAATGTTAATTATTATTGTTTAAAAAATTTAAATAAAACCGTATAAAACGCTTAAAATAAAACTTTTTGCTCTGATGCAATTACAATATTTTAACGAAGAGTATAATTTTCGTCTGAATGTAATTAATAAAATAAATGAGTACCACATTCTCATGAATCTCGAAGACCAAAAAGAAAGAAAAAATAATTGCATAATAAAATTGTTTAATTAGTGACTGTTTTTGATACCGAAAGATTATTATTATGATTATTATTATTAATAGAACTAACGGAAACACACAAACGCCATAATAACGACGTTGAAAGTTTGAATAATTAAAAGGCTCGTAAATTCATAATGCGTGTAACAGATGTGGGATGTTTTATGGAAAGAACAATTCAAAGCTATTGCCGATAAATTATGCGGTAAAAGGCGTTGTATAAAGTTGATCGTCGTACGCGGGCCGACTGAAACATTTCTTTCTTGGAGTCATGCACGAGGTCGATAAGGTCTCGCGAATACCTTCCGAATGTCGATTATTTTCAGATTACTTTTTTTCTCATGAACATCAATAATAAGAATAATAGTTAAAAATAATATAGTTAAATAATAGTTAAATAATTAAAATTTTGCAAAAAGGATTTTATTCAATTCATTATTCAATTTGATTTTATATCATCATGGATTTAATGTAATTTATCTCAGAAAATAATTACCCCCTATCTTGTTTTCATTGAATCAATACATTTTAATGCTTATTATTCTCGTCTTACTCCCTTATTGCCAGTAATAATGAAATCTTATCCAAAGTAATTCAACGTTGTACATCTAACATTGTGCAGACAGGCATTCGACGTTAATTCATTCGCGAATTTGTTAACATTATGAGCGAGCGCATGATACTCGATAAGTAAAAAGAAAAAAAAAAAAAAAAAAAAAAAAAAAGGAAAAAGAAAAACGAAAAATGAATGAAGGTTATTCCTTGCTGTAAGAGGAGGTATTTTTCACAACGAAATTATAATGCCGCATCGAGAGTTGGTTAAGCATGAAGAATAGCACGATCTCTAAGCGCAGAGAACGATTGATAAGTAGTTATAAGTAGCGAGATACAATCTCGTCTGCGCGGCAAGCACCGCCTCCCTGTTCTGTTGGGTTAAGTTACATTGAAAACAACATCTCCATGGAGAATGGATAATTAGACGTTTTGTCTGTTTTATTTTCGGGTCAACGTCAGATCAGCTCTGCTTTGCAAAAAAATATTTGCACATTTAATTCTGATTACTTTGTTTCTCAATCAGATAATAAGTTTACGTGACATTGTGCACTGAAATACCATTATTATTAATATGGCAAATGTCTGACAGTGAACTGGCTGTTAAAAATATGTCCAATTTTTACCAAACCAATGCCAAATTAATATTTTCAAGTAACAAAAGTGAGAAAAATAATTGCAGTAATTTGGAATGAAGAAAACTTCATGTAAGAGGATTCTGCGTGTTACGATCTAAGAATATTCTTATCGTAAGAGGATAGGTAGATTTATTCTAAAATGAATTTTTGCGAAGTCCAATAATCTTAGAACTATATCTCGAAGTACCTTAATCTGTCACCGGCTGTAACAGAGAAACTCATTGGCGAGAGAAGATATCTTTTCCTGTTTCTATCAAGAGAGATTGTCTTAACAAGCTCAAACTATTAAGGATTTGAGAGAGGCTTTAACATCCAAACTAAACCGTATAATCCGTTAAATCGATCCATCGCTTCGATAAGCGTTTGTTCTCGTTTGGTTTTATTACCATATACGCTTCTATGCTTCATCCTTCATAAATTCTAAAAATTTCAATTATTTGCACAACGGTGTATCAACAAATGGGCTCGATTTTAAATTAAAAATATATCCGAAAATTCTCCACACTTTATATTTTCTTTATTCCGTTTCTCTGTTAATTAAAAATGCTCTTAAATTTCAAGCAGAAGTTCAAAAAATTTTCAAACCTTACGCGACTTTATTGTGGTATTTCACAAGATCAATTTATTTTTGTATTATCACACGAACTTCTCAAAATAGAATCTACATCTTCATCCATAAAACAAAGAATAATATTAAATCATTTCAATGAACCTTAAATATTTAATTTCCTTTGGAACATTAATAAATTAATTATTAATTAGATCGCGTATGATAAAACGTCATAATTTGCCATAAGCGAGTCTCTTATCTAAACGGCGATCTCAGTAACTACTGTGTGTCTGACCCAAATTTCAAATTTAATAATTCAGAGGAGATTTTAATCCGACCTGCTCTAATAAGCGACGCGATGCAATCGTAAGTTCGCGGAGCATATGGGGACGATACGCGCGCCGCATTCCGACCACGTAACGACGTTAACCTTTGCGAACCCGGCGCCTTAATGTTTGCCGGTAACGTTTTACCCAAGCGTGACATCTCCATATCGGATTTGTTCTCTTACATGAAGAAACCAGTGCAGATATTTTTGCACCATTATTACTCATACGCTTTACAAAATATCAAGTAACAATCGCAGAAATCAAATGGCCCTGATAAATCTTTAATAACATTTTGGTAAAATATGCATTTTCATCTCTTCCTCTTTTTTTTTTTTTTTTTTCTATATCCACGAATTTTCTGAAATCTTTTTAATTCCTCTAATAAAGAGGAATCTCGAGTTCGAATAAATCTTCTTCTGACCTTATTTTTGTAACAAAAATTTGACGACCAACTCTTGGAATAAGTTCCTATTCCCACGTAACTCGTATTCGTCCCGTCTTTAAACGAAATTTTCATCATCGCCTTCTTCCCTTTTTCCCGCAGGACGACGTGAAAACGAAGCCAGTCAGTCTCTCGCTCGCTTGTATATCCATAATCGACTGGGCGACGTTTTTCGAAACGATATTTGGACGAATGAAAATGATCCGTCTGTCCTCCGGCGTCGTATTATCGCCGGGACAATTTTCTTTATCGCGGAAACGCCTTTCTTCATCACAAATGATTGAACGTCTAGATAAACTTGGTCCTTACATCTTTTTTTTTTTATACATGGCATTATTTTCGGGGAGTGGAATAATAAAAGAAATGTAAAAAATGAGCCGATTTATTTGACGTAGTGATTTTTAAAGTATTTTTTTTTAATATTCACTTTTGACTGAAAAATTTCGTTTTGGATTTTCGAAGCATTACAACAATTTTTATAACCACGGATAAATTTCAGTTTATCAAACCGCGTGTTATGTTTTTCATCGTTTTAAAAAAAAAAGTAGATAAATAATAAAATTATTCAACCAATGTTCAAAAAATGACGTCGTATAAGCGTTTATTTATGGTTATACAAACAAGTTTAGCAAATACGAAATTTGGCTACTTTCATATTTGGTAATAAACATAACAATGTACTGGGTTGCGAACATTTCTGACGGTTATTTTCATTCCGTGACGTATCGACACGTTTTCGTTATTGTTCATTTAATATATACTGGAACAGTTTAGTATGCAATGTCGTTGCGCCGGAATGATGTAATAAATGTTATTACCGTAAATGTGTTACGCAGTTTCGAATCAGGATGATTTGAATCAACATACTGATGTCATATTGTTTGCCAGACCAATCACATTGATTCGTTCCTAAAGCCGCACTTTTTCACATTGATCGATTTTTATCGTGTTTTTTCTCCCCTATGTAATATTTTTTTATTTCCTCCTTTTTTTTATAGCTTTCTAAAACTGAGTACGATTCTATTCAAACGTACATTACAAATTCTAAAACAATGTTGTAATATGATTTTAGCAATTCTAAAAAGCTGGTTTATAGTTTTCCACGTAAAGGGAAAACCTTAAAAGTTACCTCCTGTGTTTATCGTTTTCATTTTTATGGGGTATTCATAAATATCTTCAAATAAAAGGATTCTTCCAGAATGAAATATTTTGGTTACAGATAACATTTTGTTTAGATGAAACAGATGGTTATAAAAAAAAAATATATATATAGCTGTACTTTCAGGAGTATCGTAAAACTAATAAACTAGCAAACATTTTTTGTCGATCCCAAAATATTTAAGAATATCAGATTGATATTTCAGTGTCACGTTTGAAAAAAAAAAACAAATCTGCGCGTGTTATTTAAGAATGAGATTATTAGAAAATGGCACAGTTGTGGTCGGATAAAAAAGTATCGGAGAAAATAATAATGAAAGTGAAAGAAAAGTACTCACTTTGACGGTGTCGTCGAGTTTGTGCTTCCAGGCATCGCTGCGTTCGATTAGGGCGTTCCATTGCTCCGACAGTTTGTTCACTTCCCGGTGAATGCTGCGCGTTAATTCCCGTGCTTGTTCCTCCGCGCTTCTGTAGCCCCTGGAGTCGCCGTCTAGTTCTCTACCTGTAAAAAAAAAAAAAAGAAAAAGAAAAAAAAGAACATGGTCGGAGTAAATAAAGAGAGCGCCGATAATGCCAGCCAGTCGCGCGATCAACGTGGCATTTTTCGAGGGAACGCTCGTTAACGCGGCCAACGTCGAACGATTACAAAGCTCGTCGATTCATTTCTAAGACCATTTGCCAAATAATAGATTCTTTGAACTTTTAATAGCGCGTCTTTCAACGCTCGTATTTCCGAGGCTTTCTATCAATTCGTTTTTACAAAACATCGTGCTTCCCAAGTGCAATGCTTTTCTTAAAAAGAAAATAAAACAAAAAAATACGAGAATGAAAAAACAAAAATTCTTATACTTTCGTCATTTTTGGCAATGGATTTTGTATTAGGTGATTAAATTACTGAAAGGGTTATTCCTGTAGTACTAAGCTTTCATTTTATTTGCATTTTTGTTTAACGCTTGCGATGATGTTGGGTATTGTAAAAATGTAAAATTCCACTATTTTCTAACCGTTCGTCATTTTTATGACATTTTGACTGATAGTTCCAACTTGGATCAACAAAATATACGGCGGATAACACACACGCTGCTTTTGTTCGTCTAACATAAAATGTTTACACGAAGTTTAACGTTATCTTAACATAACAAACTATTTCTAGACTCACGTTTCTTCATAAATTCTTTACAACTTAAAGCTTTTTCCCTTTTTCTTGCTTTGTTCTAAACCAACACAAAAAGTTGTGTGATTTAGAAGTTTACTTAATTAATCCTCGAGTGACACTTTGCTTCGTTTTTGAAAATAAAATATACAATTTTAACTGTGGCATGATAAAGAAAGAATGCATAATGACATCCATTTTTATATAAAAAAAAAAAAAATAACAAAACAGTGATGCATATGGGTGAAATATAAAAGTAACTTACAAATAAAAAGATTTATGAAAAAGTTGCTTGTGAATAAAAAAGAAATTAAATCAGTATGCAAAAGAGGAGATGCTTTGTATTAACTAACGCAGTCTAACTAAAACATGTCCAACATGCCCGAGCTATAAGCTCCTTTCACGATGTATGGCGGATTGTATAGTGTCAGGCGTAATGATAATATGAACAAGTACTGAGAGGGAGAGAGAGTGAGTTAGTCTGTTGTCAGATTTGCAGGAAATTTTAGTGAAAATTCAGGCGGATGTAAAGGTACTACATAATTGCCTGAGCCTGATAACGTTAACCTATTTTACATCAAATTATATTCAATAGAGAGTATCCTCAATATATAACACTTTGCTAATTCACACATTATCAATTTTGCAACATTTATGATCTCGTTATAAAGTATGAATTTATTTATACATTTTTGCACTTCGCGAACTTTCTGAACCGTGTCAAAAAGATTAATGTTCATTCTGAAAATGTCAGTGTCATCGTGGCCTTGAAAGTATACGATGGCGCGAATAAAAAAAAAAAAAAAAAAAAAAAAAAAAATT
>JABFQA010000841.1:0-16501 GCA_022817065.1 Probaryconus sp. ZL-2020 | reverse complement strand
AAAAAAAAAAAAAAAAAAAAAAAAAAAAGTAGCACAGGCAGAGCGGATGGTTATTTCGCAAATGTATTAGTCTTATATCGAGGACGAGAGCTCATTTGCATACGCGATGCGGAACCGTGTTCGCGTAATCGTTGATCCGAGGGGTGTAAGCAAACCCGCAGAATGCTGAAATTACTCTCTCGGATGCACCCGCTGTTCTCCGTTATACGGACTCGATTTCGCCCGGCTCTTCGTCCCTTTCGGTTTCGGTGTCCTGGACGCCCGCGGGGTCTTCTGTGTCTCGCCTACCCAGCTGCGACAATCCCACCTCTGTGCGTTAATTCACGTCCATGTAGACAGTCAATGCCCACGACACTATTTCCCCAAAGTAATCTTTGCTTTGGGTATATCACACTGATATTCGTTCGCATTGATTATCCGTTTCCTAATGCACCTTTCCGCGTTCCTTATTAACGTCAAGGCGTTGGAGTTACTTTCGTGCGAACGACGAATGAATATCAAATGAACGGGAAATTATAAATGGATACGATTGGGATTACACGCTTTTTTAAAAGGATTTCGTTTGTTCAAGGATATGTGACGGGATTTAACGTCTGGAGGTGGATTTCAGCTCGACCGTTTACGGGGTATGCAAAAAAAGGAGCATGGATTGTTTACCGTCACTTTTGGAAGAGAAGGTGCTTGTGTTATTATGGTTCGGCATGTTTTTTTTTTTTTTCAATATATGTTACATAATTCAGGACTCTCTATTGAACGATATTTGAATAAAATTCGCAAAAGTTAAGGGTGCATTTTCACATCCTTTGTGGACATAGTAAAACATTGATGGAATGGTGATACGTTCAAGAGCAATTCATTAGATCATTCAACATTAAAACTCTGTCTGAAAAAGCGATGATTCTAATCGACTGTGGAATTGAGACAATGGCCGAGCGGGAGGGCTCTCACTTAATGATTGAACCGGTCACGTATCAGACCCCAAAACGAAACCGAGACGAATTGCTTCGTGATATCCACGAAGCAGTTGGAATGAGCTTTCATACATTGTCAATTCGAAAGAGAAAAGTGCGCCGCGTCGAAACGAATCTGGGAAACGAGTCGGGGCAAAGGGGGAACAGCGAGTTTTTGAGAGGCTGATGAACCAATCACGCCGGCATCTATAATGTACACAATCCGTTAACGATTGAGGCAGAGACCAGAGGCCAGGAGCATTCCGCCTGTTGCCTCTCCTCGTCTTTCGCCCCCTTCGTTTCATCCCCCCGATTGTCCACCCCGAGAATCAAACCGAATGGAATCGCCCGTTCATCGACGCGAACGTCGACGGAATCGTTAATTCCTTTCAATATTACAGTATCCTTTCAGGAAAGCCCGCGACACTCACGGTCTTCCAGGTTAACGAAAAGAGATACGAGCCGCGTAATAGAATTCCCCGGCGCAAAGATAAATTAGCAGCGATTTCAACTCCGCAAACATTGCTAAACAATTGATCGAATCTGCCTGATATCTAATATGGTTTACCGTCCACTCAATTTTTTTTTCTCTCTCTCTCTCTCCCTATCTTTCTGATTCGCTCCGCTTTCTATGGTTAAGAATTTATTTCGCTGATCAACGGCATTTTTCATTATCCCCGAAATTCAAATCAATGCTTAATGTCAGGATTATGCGTATTGAAGGATAATAGGGGCGCCGAAGATGTTTCAATTTTCCAATGGGGAAACTTGAAATTTTCCTTTTGACCAATTTCTCTCTAATCCTGAAAATGAAAATTTAATTGTATCAAAAGGAGAAATAAAACAACAAATGGCACCGCAAATCCATTTACTATTGTAATATATATCACGTTCGTTATTATCCGGCTATTCAGAACTACTGTGAATTGTTTTGATACCCAGACGAATAAGGTTCGAGGAATCGCGCGTTAAAATACGACATATTTTGATGAATTCGAAATCAGTAATTATGAATGAGCAGTATCAATAACTCTGATTTATTGCATTTAACATAGTTCAAGGATACACGGCAAATCAAATTTATTGATTCATTAAACAATTATGGAGCTCGTTTAAACAAAGGAATGCTATCGGATTATGAACAGTATTTTATTAACTAAGTCAACAGCATTCGGAGATAAGCAAAAAACAATACGTCGGTTGTCTCAAAAAAAATATACTACATTATATTATTATTTTCAATTAATTTTACCGACAATATTTGGACTTGCTGTTGAGAAGTTTACACACGAAAAGTCATGTCAGACCGATGATTCACGTATTTATCGAATGAACAATATTTTCTTTCGTCTCTTTTTTTTTTCCTGTTCCTTCATTGTTCAAATTCATCAAACATTTTTTCTTCAGAATTTTCGTTGGTCTTTATTTTTCAATCAATACTCTTTTGGTATTTATTCCAAATTTTCTTCGTCATTTGTCTGAGCAGAAAAACGTACTTTGTTTTTCGTGGAGATTCAAAAAGGTGTTAAGAAAGAAACGAATTAGAGTTTAACAATTGTGTATCAATATCCAGTTCATTACTTCCGTAGAAAAAAAAAAAAATAAATAAATAAATAAAAAGGGGCTAAGTCCTGATCGACTGAGAGGGTCTTTGTGAAAATTCTATAGCCTCTCTCAGACAGATGCACAATTTTCTCTTAGTAGCGAACGGGAAGAAAGATATCAGTCGTTTCGTATTCACGCGACCGCGGGCCAATCAGCCGCGTCTCTTTGCCGGCACCTCCTGTTGACGTTTGTCATAATATTTTAATATTAAATCGCGTTACATTCAGCCATGCGCTCGCATAATCAGAGCGTTATTCCGCGCGCCACGAGAAGGCCCGCGTGTGTGTCAGTGGAACCGAGTCCGGAGACGTAGGAGTATTTGCAGCACAGTCACCCTTCGCTCCGACAGCTGGAGAAATGTGGAATACAAATTACCCAAAACTCACGCCGAAAACTCCCTTTTGCGCATCCGCGATTTCGAACGCAACACCAAGTGATAATGAATTCGAGAATAATTCAGGTCTCTTTTATGTTATCTTCTATTTTTTATTATTATTTCTTTTTTTTTTTTTATTTCTACTCTGCGCGAATAATTTTTTTTTTCATTTTTCGAGTGCGCTTCCACGCAAAATATTTGTACGTTCCCTTCTGCATATTCATAAGTGCGAATTATTTATTTCGGGCAATTGCATTGGAAATATTTATGTTAATTGGATGTGACTATTGTTTCGGAATTTTTATAACGCGACAGAAAAAAAATTTTTTTCTTTTATTCGTCGTTGTCATATTTTTAGCTGTAGTTTATTTCTTTTTAATTTTGATATGATAATCTGGCGAACGTCGCATTTGTGGCATTTGATACTCTAATTTATAGCTTCTAATGAACATTTAAAAGCGTAATTGTTTTCAATTTTAGAGTACAGAGAATACAAAGCATCTTACTCAGCAGAAATATTTCAACATGAGAACAAAACTACTATGTACTAAAATTGATACGAAAGTGTAGGCTCTGCAAGAATTACGAGAAGAATTTAAAACCAGAACGAAAGAAGATGAAGAAAAGAAGGATAAGAAGATTCTTGAGATCAGATTTCCAATGCGCATGCCCAAAAGCGTGACCAAGTATTGCGGCTTATTAGCGGAAATCGTATTATATTAACAGTCGCAAGCCATGACGCTGTTGATTCTCAATTCCACAACGAGGAATGCCTGTAAAAGCAAAGGTTATTTGCTTTCTTCCACGTACGTGTATTTGTCTATGTGTGCTTCAAATTAGAAAGCCATTCTCCACCTCGCCACAATAATGTTCTAATTCACTTAAATCTAGCACAAGTTAAGCTGCCTTTCGTTCTTAACTGCAATAATCAAGATCGCGATAAGTGCTTCATTAAAACACTCATCTTCATTAGCTTAACTAAACAGCCTCGGCTATCTTTTCAAATAGAGAAAACCGTAAACTTTCTTTTTCTATTACAGGACAGGACAAGCGAGTCTCTACGAATCCTTTAAATTCAGAAGGTCATTTTTAATTGCGTTGCCTGTCATTGTATTTTTTATCTCATATAATAGATTCGATGCCTTTTCAAATGGAAATAATAGACATTTGAAAAAATTTGTTCGAACGTTTTCATACTGCGATTCATGACTGTTACTGCATTTTTTGAAAAAGAAAAAAAAAATGAGAATTAAAAAAACTGATTTTCTTTTTGAACTAGAAGATAAAATATAAATGTTCTTCGCTAAAAGTTTTATAGCCTAAACGGTAGATTGGTGATAAGTTAGAATGGTCAAAAGTGAAGGCAAAAAAATGTGCACAACTACCGGCAAATCCAACAGATTTATATTTGTTTACAATCGAGGTTGCACAATGCGATCGGAGTGTATTTCAAAATTGCTCCGGAGCAATATAACAATCATCTGAGTTGCACTTCAGAGTTCGCCGTAAAGTTCTTTACCACCGGCATAAAACTTGATATTGCGCCGCGCAGTCCCTTGAAATAACGTAAAAATCACCGCAGAACCGTAAAGGTGAAAGAAACGAATTATACGATTTTTCAGGGCATCGCGGAATTCTTGGCACAGAGCGTTCGCCACATACGCGACAATGAAATGTTGAGAATGTGGATAGGTACCGGCGATTCGCGTGTAAAACTAGATGGATATCTGTATAGAAATGTTTTGCTCCGGTAATTTGAAACTTTGGTCGACGCCGAGTCATAAGTAGCCCGCAAAAACTTTTCGAACGGAAGTAATTCAAGCTGGATTTATATTTCCTTCTCTTAATTGCACGCACAATGTTTTCAGTTTGTAGGATTTGAAATTTCAAATTCCCTAACGACGGATTCTACGATCATACAGAAAACAGTAACAACGACATTAATGGAATTTAAAAATTGACCGAGCTTTAAAAAAGTTTTTCTTATATAAAAATTGAATGAAAACCTTTACGTCAGTCATATAAATAAACCATTTGTATTCGTTCAAACTATAACGTACGTCGATAAAAGTGGATAAATTTCTATTATAAATAATGCAAATCAGCATCGATTTATATGCACAGATAAATCTATAAGTAGGTATGGAAAGTGCTTCTTAGGCTTCCACCCTAAAATGGTCATGTATGAGTGGTCACTTTAAATATTGATAACATCGAAATCATCTCGGGTAATGAATTTCTTACATATTATTATCCCATGAATAATAAATTACAAAAAGCCATCATAAGCAATAATGCATTTGAATATAATTTAACAATGTGCATTATGTACAAAGTCAGATATTTAAATGGTATCGTTAAAAATTCATTTGCAATTCAAAAATTTTCTTCTATAAACATTGAAATAGATTCGGCTTACTTTAGTTTACATTTTTACGAGCCACCTTGAATAATCTCGATGAAAAATTATTGCAAAACGAAGCACCGCAATCTCAATATAATCGTCAGTGACAATATAATAAATTTTCTTATTTGAATGATGAATTTAGCTTCATTTCATTTTTTTTTTCCACGACGCCATAATTCCACAATCCCATAGGGATTATTGTTGTAATAGTCAATAATCTTGCTCGTACAATGACCATAGACGAATGCCATGGGCATAGAAAAATCCTGTGCCTCATCTAACTCTCTTGTTACAATAGTTACGCTGCTTCGTAATTGTAAATATCGCTTAAAGAATGGTCGTAATATATTATGAGTGCGTTTAATCGGGAATTCCATTCGTGTAAGATTTTCCTTGGCACGCTCGTTAGAGGCTTCCTCGCTACTGTGGTTTAAAGACAGGTTTTTTTTAGTGCGAGCGACTGGTACCGCTTGATGGATGGCAGGCTCTAGGCCGTGCCGCTCGAAGGTGCGCTCGTAGACGACTTTTTTCATCGCAAAAGATTTCCGAGCGCGACCGTTTCTTGGCACATGTGCCGGCGAGCGAGCACGTCGCGGCATTTCTCAGCCAAGAAGATATCGTCACGAGGAAACGCGCTCAGAGTCGGCGGTTAACGCGAGCTCGTTGTTTCACAGGCGGCTGCTAGTCGCACCAGGAATGCCACGAAAAAGTTGAGACACCAGACACTTGAATTCCATTTCGATTTCTACGACAGCTCCTTCCACCGTTCGGTTCCAACAGCACTTTTACGCTTTTTCTAGGTTCCTCTTCATTGAAAACTAGTCCTGCTGGTGCTACACGCGAGCATCGATACCTTACAACTAATGAAACTGACTTTATTTCTTATTACGTTGTATGACTACGTTTCCAGATACAGTGATGTACAAAAGTTTTCTTTCTTACTGGAAAATTTAATATAATTATTCTTTTCTTTTGTTTGTGGACAAAGAAAGAAAATTTATTGAAGAAAAATTATCTTCTATATTGGTCAATGCGAAAAAAGAAAATTATTAACTAAAGACACTGTTAAATTGGTAATACAAACGAATTTATTCCAAATCAGATAAAGGCAATTGTTCCGTGGCAAGGACACGATGCTTTCAGCTGGTCACTGTCACTGTTTGGATTTAATGATTACGTTATCCAAGATAACTACTGATTAGCTTAACCAGATTTAAAGTGCTGTGAACATGAATTTTAAAATAATCTTGTTATAAGGTGTTGAGGGAGATTTTTCTGGTTACCGTAACCAGTATACAAGTTATTTAACCTGATTTACTGGTTTCCCTAACAAGGAAAATATTTTTTTTTTCCTTCGCCTGCAACAGGACAAGAGAAGGCCTACTATCTTCCAATGCCAATGCGAACAGAACAATTCTTGTCTAATTGTTTTCTATCCATTTACAGAGAAGAATTCCTCACATCTGTAGCAACTTTTCGCCGTACAAAAAAGTGACTTTCAATTCAAAATATCTCTCCATCGAATGAAAGATGAGACTATCTGATTTTGAGGATAGATTTTTTTTCAAAAGACCACATACAACGTATAACGTAGCGAGGATAATTTACTGTTTAACCGGTAAAAGATTTCCATCATTAACCAACTGAAATAACCAATTAAGTAAAAGCAATTTACTGAGGGCCGAGCTATAATTTTTTGTTTTTTTTTTTTTGTTTTTTCTCAAATGCGAAATAAAGAGAGATGAACAAACAAGAATTTATGCGGTCGGGAACTTTTGTCCACAACTGTATTCATTGAAGCAAGGATGAAATTGTATCGAGGCCTGATTTAAAATATCTCTTGCTTATGGCTTGCTCGACGTGAAATATTCTTTGATTATTTTTCCGATTAGGAAATGTATAGTGTTTAAGTTTATCGGAGGCAGGACGTGTGTATTTTCGTATCTAGAAGGAGGATCTTAATTATGCAATGTGGTTACAAGGTTTCTTTCTGCCTGCTCAGTGAAAACTGTATTATTGCTAATGGATGACCAATTATTTCAGATGTACGTTTTAATCCTTGATCGATGATACGTAATCCATCAGAAAGGAGATCACCGCAGAGACCGGGAGTAACATCGCCAGGAATCATCTGTAATTGCTACCTGTTGATTCGAGATTAATAATTAATGACCTAGAATCTGTGATCAATTCCCAACTCGAACTGTAATCCGTTATCAATAATGAACGGCGAATAATTCAGAATCAATTATCCTTTGTAGGATCATTGACTATTTCCAATTTAATGGACCAAGTCACTGGGTAATTGTTGCTAATGCTTGAAATGGTGTGGATCATCATTTCAATTATTCAGATTCATTATCTGATTACCCTAAATTAATTTAATTAATCTTATCGCATTTCTTTTGAGCTTAAAAAATGAAACGACAAGCTTTATTAAATTTTCTTTGGCAATAAAAAATTGTGAGTGGAGAAAATAATTTTAATTTTGCAGCATTTGAGTGATGAATATATCTATGCAAAATAACTTGAATACTCAAATATTTTACGAGACTTTCACTTTTATTAGCAATGGCTGAAATAATTAATTTATGATGCGCACATGGTTAAATCTGATTAATGAACCTAGCAACAAGTGGCAATTCGTTTTAGGATATCACGAAATAAAGTTGGTAATAGATGGTTCCAATGTAATGACCAGGGCTCAATGATTTACAATGCATGATCAATGCTTAACGGAGTTCAAAATGTAATAAATGTAATGCCCAGATAATTTATCTTCATATTATGAATGTTTTATCAATCGTGATAAAATTAAATGCTTGTATTCACAAGTAACCATTTATCTCAGTACACATAAAGGTGCTTTAAGAATTTTACAACTTTTCAGTAAATGTTACTAAAATCCAAAGTGCTTATTTTCTTGTGCACTTTGTATCTTGATATTAATTCAATTAAATAATACAATAAAAGGTTACACCCTTTTATTTCAACACGTTACATACTTAATACAATTTACAGTAGAATCTCCATGATATTTCAGGTGATTGCTAGTTTATTTCAATAAACAATTATCCATTTGATACATATCGAATACGTCTGAATCAATGAAAATTTTGCAGATATGTTTCTCACTGTACTATGAAATTATTAAATAATGTGTAATATCTTTTTTCCCTTGTAATTACAGTAAAAGCCATATTCCTTCGTGTCGAAATAATAATCAAGATTCTACTGTAACCTGATACAATTTTCCACGTAAATAAGCAAGCATCAACCAATTTGGTGAAACATATGATTTTCTCCAGAAGGCTTCTGAAGAATTGAAAAAAAAAAAAAATAGTTGTCGCTACCTTCTACGCCATAGAAGATTGAATAACGCTCATCGTTCTATTATTTCTGAAACCGAAAGATTCGCTTGCGAATTTTCTTACCACAAACTGGTATTTTATTTATGACTCGTATGTTTTTATTTCAAGTTTCTCGTCTGGTGAGATAGGATTAATAGCTGCAATTTTCGATCGTCATCGAGGTCGCAGCATTCATAATAACCATGTAATGTTAATCTTTTTACAATTTTATGAAGCTTCTTCAGCGGAGCTTTTTTAAACCATTTTATGGAATTTTTTAAGAATCATTTTATCTTCCAGATATTTATCAAACGAGTACGTTTAGTTCTACTAATCACGTTTTCAGCTCATTTGGTAAACATTATGAATCATTATGAATAAAATGTGGCTCACATGTGGTATCAAATGATGTGAGTGAATCAAACTAGCTATCAGTTTGACATTTTTCCCCGGTACCTTTAAACATGTTAGATTTCAAAACTTTCATTAATCATAATTCATTTCCGATAAATTTCATCATTTAATTTTTTCATAATTCTGATGCGTTTGGTAATTCGTTAATTGGTAATCATTAAAGAATTTTTTAAAATAATCTTCATCGAAGATTCTTTAGCAACAATCTTTATTGAAAATTCCTCAGCAATAATTTTAATTAAAGAATTCATGGGAATAAATCTGTGATGTAATAATAAAACTTTTTTTTTTTTTTTTTCATCGAAATACATTTTCCTTCACTTATATGCAGCGCAGGTAAAATGAAATTATGTTATATTTAGACAATCTCTTTTTCCGCGTAGAAATGAACCGTCGTGCCGATTTTCTGTCGCAAACGTGAACACTGAAACCTTGAAATCTTTACATCGCGTTATACGTCACCGCATGACTCGGGCTTAGCAATATGCACTACCATAAGGAACGCTTGTCGACCGTGATAGCTGTTACCTCGAATCCATGCGAAGGTGTCGTAAGAAAAACCTCAAAGCAGTGACCGGTAAACCGTGGTTCTGTACTCAACGTGCATCTGTATATATAGATAGATAGCTACATACATACATACATATATATATAGATGTCGACTTGGTCCACATTTTATAAGAAACACGTAGTCGACGACAAAAAATCATTTCAGGTTTCTTACAGTGTTATATGCCAATTCAGCTGCGCTAATCTCTTGTAACAAGTTTGACGTAATGCGATAATGTAATTAACAATATATAGGGACAGCAAATAGTTTAATTTAATTAGCATTTGAATTTTCAGTGAATCATACTGGTCTTGCATTTAGTACGAAACGCCTGATTCTAAAGTTACCCAATTTCAACAGAGCCATGTCTGGGAAAAAGAGTTTTGCGATACGAATAATTATCTGCGGTTCTCCAATTAAACATACGCATTAAAAATTATTGTCAGTAAAATGAATTTTGATGATTCTTTGGTAACGATTAAATTTACTTTTTTTTTTAATAAACTAAATAAAAATTATTTCCAAAGAATCTTTCATAATCGTTCAGTTGAATCATAATTCATTGAAAATCAACATTTACAACGTAATGCACATTGAAATATTACATCTGGGGTATTAAGACGAGATGAGAAAAAGTTGTGTTGAAAGTTTTTTTTTTGTGTCATTTGATAACGCGCGCTGGGAATTTTTATTTAACATTCAGCGCACGATGGATATATCGAGCCAAGCCGTAAAGCTAATGAAACTTTCAGTTTCTACGGCATCTGATATTCGAATAGCAATTTATTTCCGATTCGCTTGCAAAACGCCAGCAGACAAATTTAGTTGCACGTACATACGTTGAAACGTGTTGTACGCTATGATGTTATATCGCAAGCAATGGACAAACGTCACGTGTTACCATTCGAAGTAGTAAAGTAAGTAGGAGTTGCGAGCAAGTAATAGGCAGGCGCGTCGCAAACAAGGCACAGGCATCGATGTTCGACACGACGCACCGAGAATTCTCCGCGATTTTACAACTCACGCTGTTTCGAGCTGTGTGAAGCAAAAATAAAGCTAGCGTTTTAACGAAAATTGCGGTCAATTTGCGCGTCGGGATAAGAGAAAAACAAACCTCTCCTCTCCTTTAAATTGCGTCAATATTTCGGAAAGTCGGTATCGCAATCGTTATACCGACGCACGTTGCGTAATTTTATATGTGAATGGTTGTATTATTCTTGTAAGCAACGCTAGATTGTTGTAAATAAATAACCCGCGCACAACATTTCGCAGCAAAACTTATTTATTTTCCCGAGAAATTCTCTGTTCAGATGAATTTCTATGTAATTTTCTTCTGACAGATTAGACTGTTCATATAATAATCTTTATTATTGGTTTAATCATACATTTTGTTTCAATCAGAATGTTGATTGTTATTTCTACGAGTTGAGAAAAATTATCTTGTAAAATTTTACCGTTCATTTTTCTAATGAAATTTTCTAATCGTTTTCTAAGATCAATTTGAAACGAACTTCTTATAATTTTTTGATAAAAATTGACTGAAATATGTTGAATACCATTTAAATGACATAACAAAAACGTTTATGGAGAATATTTTCTCATTTCAAAATCCGTCATAAAATGTTGCTATGAAATTTACATGATTCCAATTCACCGAACCTCAAAAAAATATCGATATAAAACATTTATATTCATAGAATTTTTAAATGCACGCAGTTGATTGAAAAGCTAATCAATCTTCCTGAGAATGAGAAAGAAGCAATAAACAGAAAATTTACTTTCAAATCTGGTATAAGTCTACCACTGAATAGCATAAGCCTTACATAAGGCTTATCAGCTGAAACTTCCGATGAGACAGTTACACAAAGTCGAGCACTAAAACTTATCCTATGTTTTAATTGCTGGTAAACTAATTACGAATAAACATAAACCTAATGACTGAGCTGACTAATAATCGTGTTTTAAAATGCATTATCGAATCCCAAGCAAAAACTCATATTAAAAGCGCAATAAATCGCGAACTGGCCGCGAGCACAAACGTAAATTAGAAAAATTGCACTTACGCACTAATATCTTATAATTATTATATAATGCAAAACTTGTGGATTTTATTACAATGTGATATTGTGCTAAAGACCACAGGGTGGTCTTTGTCTTTCCGTTTTAAAAAGAGATTACAAAATATTTTATGGTCATCCTTTCCAAATTTTATATAATTTTACGTAACTTAATTATGTAGTCATCATCGAAGAATTTTTATGAATCATCTTCGCCGAAAATAATTGTTTGAAAAAATAATCTCCAAATAATTTTCAATCTTTATTTAAAATATTTTGTAGCGAAAATTATTATTTAATAATGATATTTTTTTTTTCCAGTGAAAATCACTTATCTAAAACGAAATTCATTGGAAATAAATGTTGAAAAGTTGTAAGATACTCTAATGCATATGGCTTTGGCGTTGCGTGTGGCGGTCAAAAAATAAGTTTCGCTGATTGCGCATGAAAAAGTGCGTAATAAAGGTATGTCGCGATGATGATTTATTTTTATAGCAGCAATGAAACTGAATAATGACGGAACAATGCTTTACTGCAAGGACGTAATTCTTGCCGCGGCAAGCACTTTTTCTGTACATCTTCAAAATTTTACGATCTGCTCAGAATGCCTTCTCCTCCACCTTGGACGAAGATTTAAGCGGTAATTACAGGACCATGAAACATTATTTTAAATATAAACGTGTGTGTTTGTACATCACAACAATGTTACGATTCTACTACGTATATATATATATATATATATTCCAGATTTTATTACTTCCCAAAAAAAAAAAAAAAAAAAAAACTATCAGACGCGACGATTAAATTTAAAGCTTTATATTTCGTTTCCACAAAAAATCAAAATATGAGTTACTGAATCGTCTTATAAATCAAATTAATTAGTCCTTAATTAGACGATCAATTATGTTAATTTGTTTTATCATTGGCTTTTGATTTTAAGTACTCATGAAAACTCATGTTTTCAGGAGTAACTTTTTTCGCAAATACAAGACCATTTGTTTCATTCGACGTCCCAGAAACAAAAGGAGCATCATTATTATAAAGTTCCTTTTAATGCTATGTAAAATAAACTTAGAATTTACGATTATTCATCTTTCGTGCATTGTTAGGGAATGTTATTAAAAGTTGAGATGATCTCTAAAATGTAAAAGGCGAATTACGACAACAAAAAGTTTATTGCTACTGTTTCGTCGTGTTATTGGGAAACAAAAGTGTTATTTGTGCAAAAAAAAAAAAAAAAAATTTACAATTTCGAAATTAAGTGTATTCCCAACTTGGTAAATAGAGAGTAATTGACGTAAATTGTTAAATTGTAAATGATGCTATGTGTAGGCAAATTGTGATTTTACGAGGATGAGATTGAAAAAAAATTAAAAGATTCAGGAGTACAAACGTACTTGTATATTATAGTGAAAATTAACATCGTGGTGTGATGCAAACAGTGGCTCGTTCATGTGAAAACTTTACACATATACTTGGTACTTTATGTTTGCATTACTACTGCAAGAAAGAGAGACGCGAAGAAAATTAAATAAAATCTTGAATGTAATATGGCTGCTCTTGACAAAAAATGCCGCTTGTATATTTTACGCAATGGCCAATTGAAAAATGCAAAATTTTTATATTAATTATCGCGGGATCATAAATAAATGAAAATCTTTATATCCTTTTTTTTATATAAATTATTAACGTAGTTCTGTTATAACCAATTTTATGTTTAATTGATGATGATGGAATAAATAAAAGTGAAAAGTGATATCATAAATATACTTGAAGAAGATTAATGTTTCATCGACTTACATAAATATGATTTTATGTAATTAATTTTTCTCCTTTTTGTATTTTTTTTTTTTTTTTTATAAATTTATTATTAGGTTCGGTATTATGTTACACTTGACACGAAGAAAAGTTGCATCGAAAAGCTTATCTAGATAAGGCGTAACTTGCTTCATTCAAACAATAGAAAGTCACACTATGTGGACACTATATCGCTTGAATTAATTAAATATATCGTTTCATCAAACTCAGGCCTCAAGTCTGCAATAAACTACGTATAGTAATACTATATGGATTACACTGCAAATTAATTATAGAAAATGAAAATCACATGTGTTATTCATCGCTGATATCCTGCATAAATGAATAGTCTAATAAATACGATATATTAATCACTGCAAAAATTGCGATATCATTTAGCAATCTTCGATAAACGTCACGTTTGTTTATTAATTTTGTTTCGAAAAATAATTTTTTTTTTTTTTATTTCTGTTGGAATTCTGATAATCTCTATTTTTTGCGAAAATTGCAAACTCGAAAATTAATCAATATTTTTCAATTTCAATATAATTCACAATAAGTGGATCAAAAAAAAAAAAAAAAAGCGGAAAAGAAGGAAATAAGTTAAGGAATAATCACAACGTATTACGCACGATTATTCAAAATTCAATGTAATGATAAAGTACGTGTAATCGCATATCGCATATAATTATGCAAACTGTGCCCGTATAATCATATTAATCGGAAGGATACTATATCATGTCATTATTAAGCGTCATGTATAATTTTCTATATAGCGAAGTATAAAAGATAACATAGTGCATAACCAATGTAATGGTCATATTGTTAATACGTTACTTCCCTTATCCCTTTTCAGAGTTGAACATTAATAAAATATCTGAATTAAAAACGATACGTTCTTTCTTCTTTAATTAAAACAACCCTGACATTATACGTATCACATTACAAAACAGATGAAAAAATAGGAAATTACCTAACGAACGTATGGCGCAAGGCATAGAATTATAGAAAATTTTGCGCAAATTATTTCCCGCTTCCATACGTGCACGCGCACAAAAAAGGTAATTGATTCTTTTCATTTTGTGATATATTATGCCAGGATGACATCAAGTCTTGGATGAAATGTCTGAAATGACTTGTAAATGAGCCTAATTGAAACGTACATTTATAAACAGAAAAGTGCATCGTTCATTAAGTTCTCGTTTGCTCTGGACTTTTATATTGTGAGACATTTTAATTTCTCTTGATACTTATTATGAAAAAATGGTGTAATTTGTTATTGAATGACAAATTACAAAGTTAATCATTTTTTAAATGTGTCGAGATTTTGTAAAATTATTAAGAATTATATGAATACATTTTTTGTACTAAATGAATGTAAAAACGGTGCAAAAAAGCTTTATATCAGTAGTTTACTATCATATAATATGATATCAATAAGAAACATTACTTGCTCATTAGACACTCTGTTTATTAGTAACATTATTTACTTTATATATTTTCAACTTGACATGTTGGACATTCGACAAGAGGCGATCATGTAATAGAAATGAGAAAGTGAGACAACACTTCCGTCATTGAATTTCACACTGACGCATTGTAATTCATCAATAATGCATAAAAATATTTGAAATTCTTACTTACAATTTTAACTTTTCTCATAAAATCATTCGTCAAGTTTTGTAAAAGTGCCAAAATATGTATTGCGAATCTCTTGAATAATATATATATAACGTTCTTAATAATTTTTAATTCTCCCTGGAGAATCTAATCTACAAAGTTATCAATTAACATGTTTGCATGTACAGTTCAATTAAGTGAACTGGCAGCTCTAATTACCGATCAAAATAATTAACATTCCCCGTAGAATATATGGAGATCATAAGACCAAAAGACCTTTATTAAATTAAAAATATTTAATCTGTGGCTCCTGCCCAACGAAGTAAATTAATACGAACTGAGACATTTGAATTGATTGAATATAGAATCTAGGTGATTAAAATTCATTTTAGCCAAGATACCAGCCGAGAGTAATTTATATCTGCACAACCTTCCTTAATTGGATTATTGCACAAAAAACATGCAAACAATTGGATCAAGTGATGGTACAAAGTATGTCAGAGCTTTAATGTTAAGGCATCCAAAAAAGGAAACTAGTAGTTTTAATTATCATACAAATAAAAAGGATTTTCTATTTTTAGATAATTGCAAAAACTTAATCAAGCCCAACAATTCAAATTGCGGTTTTAATCAAAACTTGTTTTGCAAATTTATTTTGCTCAGCGTACATAAAAGTAATCTAAGAAACTTTATCTTCATTTCTCCCATAACGTATTTCTCTCAAAGTGTAAAAATTCGGAATGCCTATTCATATTCTATTGCGAACCATATTTCAAGCCTCTTACAATTTCCACGCGAACTTATTTTCCACCAAATGCGTGGATAGGTTTTGCAAGAGTACGAATTGCAAGTTAGAAGCGTGCAGACACATCCATTAAATCTACGAAAGAATAATCTTTCGTAGAACGGCATTTGTTGCCACGTGATAAATCTAGCTCGCGATTCATCGACGTTTTCTCTCCTTTTAATGATGTAAGTCAGTAGAGCACGAGTCAAGTATCGAATCGAGATGCAAATTTCTGCAAGTACTTGTCATAAGCATCAACGTTGTGTCAGGAAACTGATATAAAATAATTCATAAGCGATATCTTCAAAGAAGAAAATTTATAGATTTCTAATGGCCATATGTCATTAATGTTTTAATCATTTTTTGTCAAGCCAGACAGTCGTATTTTATACGTTATATCTGTTTTCACTGAAAAGTTTTTGCAAACTTTATTATTGCAATGATATATTTATTTTTATAAAAATATCTTGTTTTATGTCAGGATTAAATTTTCTTATACAAGAGAAAAAGTTAATTTGCAGAGAAGATTAATGGAATAATCAATCATACTTGATTAAGAAAAATTCAAGCATTCCTCGCAATTTTTGA
>JABFQA010000840.1:0-16508 GCA_022817065.1 Probaryconus sp. ZL-2020 | reverse complement strand
TTTTAAAATAACTAATTCTCATTTATGTCTGTAATGGCATTAATGATATGTTCAATATTTTCAATAGCTCTACAGCTATAATTAATGAACATTTCTTTGTATAAAGTGATGCATAGAAAATAAAATAATCATATAAAAAAAAAGTTTTATGATTTCATTGTTTGTATTTTTAATGGCAGTATTATTCATTTTCAACAAATATACATATATAACATGTATATAAACATCAAATTTATTAAAGATTAATATGTCTTTGTTTAATTGGGGTAAGTATATTACATGCCATACCCAAGTTGGCTGCTTCTGCACTATCGTCACGAATTAACGTTTGAACTATCATTTACGAACATAACATATATTATATGTATATTAAATGGACACATATGTTTTATGAACATAATGCACATATGATAGATGTATAATATGTAGAAATAAATTTGTCTAGAAAAGTCTGAATGCTCAATTTCAACACATTTTCAGATTTATACAAACTACAGTTACAGCTACTTTCTATAATTATTGAAGTCGGTAAGTCTTAAAAAATCTTAACAATTTTGTAAAGGTCTGAAGATGCGTTTTCCAATTTTAATATGCGTTGCAAACAGTTTGTGGAAGAGTGACAAAAGTTTTGCCACTATTCTGCAAACGTGTTGCAAGCTACGTTTTGCTGTTGCAAATCGTTTTGCAGCGCGGGATTTTTGAATGATATGATTAATATTAATAATTAATAAATATTAAGAAAATGGAAATACAAGTACTGCAATAATATAGTTAAAAAAGCAATAGTATGTTTATTTATTTACACGTATTGCAATTAATAATTATTAATTATGAATCATATTATTCAAAAATCCCACGCTGCAAAACGCTTTGCAACAGCAAAACGTAGTTTGCAACAAGTTTGCAGTATAGTGGCAAAACTTTTGACACTTTTCCACAAACTGTTTGCAACGCATATTAAAATTAGAAAACTCACCTTAAGAGGATGTCAAAGGCGATTGCAAAGAACTATTACCAACGTACTTTGTAGAAAATAGTATCAAAGATATTTTGAATATGAGTTAATATTTACGGTAAATATTAATTCAGATCATTCTTTTAAAAGATTAACAGATTTAGGAAAAAGTCTGTTATCAATTAATTGCCCCTGTAAAATGAAGTTAGGGTAATACGATTTTTGGAATTTCGGAAACTCACTTTTAGGTTCAAGAATCGTATTGGCTTGAATTCATTTTAAATAAGCAATTAATTTGTACCACAATTTTTCCTAAATGTTTTGATCTTTTCAAGGAATGATCTGAATTCATATTTACCGTAAATATTAACTCATATTCAAAATATCTTTGAAACAGTTTTTCACAAAGTATGTCGGTAATAGTTGTTTGCAATTGCCTTTGACATCCTCTTAACACTTTGCCGATCACGCGCCTCAAAACGTCGTCAAAATTAACTTCAATACATTTATGTGTGTATAATTAAAAAACGCATGATCGGCAGAGGGCATAAAAAATTGTTGAAATCAGCAATTCAGACTTTTCCAGATACATTTGTTTCTATACTGGCAGATGTTACGTTCTGTTTGGTAAAAGTACCTGCAAAAATAATTGTCACTAAATACTTTTTTAAATTACAATATACTTTCAATTTATAATAATGATAGTTATAAATCGTACATTTTTTTTAATCCATCTTTCTCTGCGATACTTCGTATTATTTGGAATGACATAAGGTGATCCTTTGATGTGATAACTTTTGTAGTTTCCTCGAATCATGATGATTACTATATCATTAATATTATTTGTCGAAAGAAAAAATAATATTACTTCGTTAAATTAAAATGAAAATAAAATTACATATGTATGTAGTTTTAAGACTATGTATCGTGAGAAAAAATGAATGTGTAATACATGTCTTAGCAAAAAAGTATTAATTGAAACATAACATGACGATTTTTAGCTTACTGGTAACAAATTTAAAATTAACAATTACAATATAACAAAAATCTTTTATATCTACTACTTTTTTCTTTCTATAATTATTATAATGACAAAATTGATCCAGGTTCAACCTATATCAGTTTAGTGCCACCTGTAAAGTGTAAGAATAATTAAATAAATAAATATACCGCATTGACGAAATGTAAATTGTAAAATAGTTGAAACCATCATAGCTAACGTACTTTTTAATCCTTCATTGGTATCACTATAAGGATGACAGTTACATTTATTTGCATTTACATGGGAACTTTTTATATATATTTTTTAATTGTTATAAAAATTTTTATAATTAAAGACAAACATTTATTTCCAGGCAAATTTAAAACACTCCCTAAGAGTATATAAAACGCATTAAAATGGTGAACGATACCAATCAAGTTTTAATAAACGGTTACTTGATGACAATTATCAGAAATAGATATGTTAACATCTTACGTATTATTCACGAGGCTTTTGCATATTTATTTTTGCACTGCAAAAAAACTTTGACTTGCGCAACGGTTGCCAAAAGTTATTCATTTTCAATTGCAAGCAATCAATTATTCTTATTTTAATATTTTCTTCTAATTTCATGAAAAACTGCAAACAAAATTAATATACATTACAATATGAACCTTAATAAATCAATGAATAGTTGAATTTTTTTCAGAACATATGTAGTGAAAATCAATTGTATAATACATTTTGAACAACTTTTTACACGAAACATTTGCAATTGCGTTGTATCGCATTAAGTTCCCTTGTGGAAATAAATATGTTTGAAACAGTCTGACACACGTCTGAAACACTCTGACAAAGTCGGAAAAAATCTTTAAAAAAGTCTGAAAAAGTCTGAAAATCTCTTGAAATTAGAAATTCAAACTTTATCAGATTAAATCTGACAAAGTCTGAAAATGTCTTCCTAATTTAGAATATTGAATATTTAGAATACTGATAAATTCTGAAAAACTCTGAAAAAATCTGAAATATTCTGAAATCAGAGTGAGAAGAGTATGGTTCCTTACGACGTCGCGCCAAAAATCTACGCCGTTCCTTACGTGGGATTCTACTGTATATTAGTATAGTCTACTTGTTCAATTGTGTTAAGTTATAATATAAATGTTTATAAATTATTGTAATTTCGTCACCCCAGTCGAAGAAGGCACTATCTCAATTTCTGGTTCAAAGGGGCGCCACATCCTATTCTTATACATAGAATATAGCGCCTTTTTGAACCAGAAATCGAGTTGGTGCCTTCTTCAATTGAGGTGACGATTTATTGGTATATGTTATGTATGCTAAATTTTAATCATTAATATAAACAAGAAATTTTTTTTTCACTTATAGATCAATTATATTATTTCCATCCCACAATAACAACATTACATAATTTATTAAAATATTTTGTTGTAATTTCTTAGTTTGTTAATGGCTCGAGTTATTAAATTCAAAAAGTTCATAAATTCAAATTCACTTAATGAATTGAAAATTGCTGCATTGAATTTATTGAAAATAAATTTTTTAATTAGTTTTTAATTACTTGGAAACTTTAAAATAATAGAATCGGTCATTGTTGAAAGGGACCTAAGTCACATTTTGATGTTTTCGAGAAAAACAAATAAAACTGTATGATATCACTATATGAACATATGTAAAAATGATATTTGTGAGTCAGAATTTTAATGTATAGTACACCAATTTTACATTGTAACTAGTTGTAAGTGTGTATCAAGCTTCAGAAATTATATTTTCATATCTATCTCAAAATTCAATTTTTTGTGACTTAGGTCCCTTTCAACAATGACTGATTCAATATTTAAAATTAAATTATAATTTTGTTGACAAAATTTTTTCTACTGCTTTCAGTTTTTCAAATTTGGCGCGTTAATGTCAACTAAACGCAATAATTTGCGTCAAGTTGACAAGAAAGAATAGTGAATAATGGAAGGGAACAATCTCAAGAATGTTATCCCCTACTCCTACAGCCCCTTCGAGAGGACTCTAGACTGGAAAAAAATTATAACAAAATTTACCAAACATTTTGGCAATCACAGTGTTACATCCGAACGTCATCTGTTTGTTTACTATTATCAATATCTAATTTCCTTTAATTAAATCCACGTACGAATATAACATGCAACTCGCTAGGCAATTCTTTCAGTAAAATAATCATAATCATAAAACGCGCTATTCGCTCGCGCATTGACACTTTTACTTTAGCGAACACAAGATGCAATTCGCCAAACCATCATAATCATAATTCGCGATATTCGCGTTCAACTCCACGACTTTACTTTATTAAATACGACAAGACAACTCTTTTCTGAGAAAAGAATCCGAGCACGTGCAGGGTTTAGCATTGAAAATCAAAACGCGCGTTACGCTACATTATGAATATACAAGTGAAATAAGAGACGAAGAATTCGACACCGTCGGATGCTGTGTACAAACAACAATTAAACGACATCGAAAATCTTTTGCTCTCTGTTCCTGGAAATGTGCGCACAGCACATCTCCAGGTCAGCAGTTTTCAGCCTATAAAAAGAGTGAATTTTGTGTACTCGCTCTCATTAACCGCAACTAAGTAGACCAAGTAATACCATCTAAATTGTCGCCGAATTAAGGTATCCATTAATATACGCGAAGTAAAATAACTAAGTTGTTCTCGCGGAAATCCGGAACTCCAGTTACGGCTCCGCGCCTATACATTGCTACACCACGAAGGACCAAGAGCTTTGAAACGGCTCACGACTAGCCCCTTCGCTATACTCGACTCTCACATCGACATTCGGCTTTTTGTAAAGGAGTTCTGCGCCATCAATAAATAATCACGCTTAAAGGTGGAATTTCAATTTAATCTAGTACCAACCATCATCCCTAATCTTCTACAATTGGTGGCGATTCGTTGTTACGTATTGAAAAATATTACAATCGAATCATTTCGATTATAAATCACTAATGAAACAAATAAAATAAATAAAGATACGTAACAACAGGATAAATGGCTTACTCTTATAGATACTACAAAAAGCTTAGAAAAAATTACTAAACTTTGGGTAATTTGTATCAGACTATTTGGTAATTTTTACTAAACTATTAGTAATTTTTACTACATTTTTGATAATACATACAAGAAGAAGTCATTTATCCTGCGATTGCCAAACTGTTTGGTAAATTTTGTGATAATTTTTTTGTTCAGTGTACAGATGAACGGTTAAACAAAATCTACAGGAGAATCAGTTATGATCAACATATAACCATCAAGCAGAGTATTGGAAATAAAAATATTTGCAATAAAAATTGCGTGTCGATAAATTTCATTTGCTTAATAGATACAGTCAATACGCGTAGGTCTTTACGGGCAATTAAGTGCCGACAGATATGTGAGATTATGTGTTTTCATGATTGAATAACGTGACAGTGAACGTCCCCAGTAGAATGGGAGGCGTAAAGACAGATAAAGCACACTATGTACGACGCAGCACGAAGCGTCACAGGGACGCTGAAAGGGATCAATTAGTTTCATGTTTAAAACAGTTGATAAATCAAACTGCGCCTAAAAATTATCCAACACGAATTCCGATTACATCGACATTCTACAACCTCTAAATTATAATGTTCTTAACAAAAATTCCTTTCTTTATTCGCAACAAATTTTTATTATTACGTTAATATTTGCATTATTATAATTACAAATATATCATTGCAAAGGAAAATTGCTTGATTTGCAAAAAAGTGTTTTTTCCAACGTGGCGATTAGATTTTCATATACTAACAATTTAATGGCATTCAATATGTAACTCGCACAAATAACATTTGTCAAGCTCACAAATACCAACAACCGTCAATAATTAATTAAGAAATTGATTAAGCATAATTGCCATCCATAAACATATCGTTATTGTAACGTACTGCAATTGAAACCAAAATTAATAGTTTTGTTCGCAAAATAAATTAAATTCGGAAGAGTATTACGTGGAGATTCTTTAGAATAGATCGTTTCTAAAGTGTTATCAAAATGTGATAGCTTCCTTTGATAAAAATGAGATACATTTAATAGCGATTTAAGAGGCATTTCAAGCCCGAAATCTATTCGATACATCACGCCGCACAAAGTTCCATCTCGATTTCAGCGCGGACAGTTTGACAGAGCAGGGCTGTTACGTATACGTGTATGTCAAACATGCACGGCTGCGGAATAGAATTAACTAACCAAAGACAAGCTAACCGAGATCCTGTTTGTATAGCGATATTAATAACGTGAAGCTCAATTTCATTTAATGTACAACTGCGTCTCTAATAAGACGCCAACTTTGCATAAATTGTTATGCTTTTAGAGACGAAGTGTTGTTGCTTTTGCACGAAAATGTCGTAGTAAATTCACTAGTGAATTATTTTTTTTTATATACATATATATATATTAACTACTTTATTAAGAATTATGTTGTCTAGTAATTGAAATTTTGCATTTGTACTTTGAAGTTAAAATAATTAAAGTTATGAAACATCGTGCATGAGTTTTATAAATTCATTATGCGAGCGTGCGTTTCGTTATCATAAGGGTCTAATTGTAATCAGTAAATGAACACTGGAAAGCAAAAAGCCATCGCGAAATCAACACAGCCAAATTCCGTAGCACGAACTCCTTGTTAATTTAGCCTCTTATCATCTTAATTATAACATTCAATGGCTTCATGAAATTACTGGATTACTATAACTCCAGATCGAAATTATGTGCTCTCGCGTAAATCCGTTCGGTTAATTTGCAAGCAATAAATTTTTCACAATGAGACGTTCTAATCTACTGCTTCAGTGAAAAACATTGTCTATAACTTTTCAAAATCGGTGACAATTTTATATTTGCTGCGAAAAATTTTGTTATTCGCGATATCAAAGAACATGCAAAAATGCACATTTATAATTTCAGCAATTGACGTTAATCATTGAAATGTCGCGATTACATAAATCAAGAAATCTTTTTGCTCAATTCGTATTTGCGCTCGTAACCATAAACCTTCGTAAACATTAATAACATTTAATTGACACAATTTTGCAAACATCATTGCAGAAAATTCGTCGTATTATTCCTGTGACAAATTAGCCAATGAATGCTCGAACGTTGTCAAATATTGAGCTACTTAGTATCTCGTAAACCATTACACACACGCGACAGAAGTATAAAACAGAAATATTCATTTCACTCGTAAAATTAAAATAATAACAACATCAATTCGAAATGCAAAAGTGATGTCGCGATAGTTTGCCACTCGATAAACTCCCAACAGCCGCATTACGTCAAATGAAACATTAACGTAAAAAAGAGGAAAATTCACAAATTTTATAACAATTCGACGTCGTGAAAAAAAATGTTCAAATGAATTTATTCCGATTCGTTAATAATATTGCTAGTTAACTAATCAAGTAATTTACTATTGCAAAAGCAAAAACTTTACTCATTGAATAAAAATGTAATGAAGAATCTTCATCTTATTGAAATGTTTTTTTTTTTTTAAGAATTTCAACGATTTACATGTACTTGTAATTGTAAATGTATGTACTTGTAAATCGTCGGCATTCTCTTGAAGAAACATTTTCCCTGCAAATGTAACCGATCAAAACGTCAGCGAACCTCGGAATTCAAACGCTAACACTCGTTCGCGTCATGCACGTTGTAGATTACGTGACGTCATCCATTTCTAACAGGTTTCCCTATTACGCTTTTGCACCAGTTCGCACGTATTCCAAAATCCTCCAACAGTGACGATGTATTACACGGTCCGAACGTGTCGCGCCGAGTTATAGTGCGGTATAACTCGAATATAATATGCATATGAAAGTACACGGAGCCGGATAACCGGTCAAGCAAAAGCCATTGTTACTGCACGCCGGTCATACATGCTAATAATATATTTCCAATTATATTTGCATCGGCTTTACAATGGCTGCTCATTCCTCAACCAGCAACGCTGACACTTACTTCGAAGATACTGATCGTTGCGCCAAAACTGTAAGGGATATAAATTATTCCAACATTTGCATTAAACCCATTACACTGCGAATCAAATGTTAACATGAAATAATTCTCTAACGGCATTTTCAATTACAAAAATTACAATTGCCTCAAAGAGACCTCTTAAGGCTAACATAAATCTTCTCAAAAGTTTTACAGGGATAGTTTAGTTAATTGCAATTTAGACGAATGAACTGCTATTCGAATTATACTTTAGAAGATTCCTCCTTTGATGATAATCAGAAAATGTCTTTGATTGAATTAACCCTAATTACTTCAGTGAAAATAATGAAAACGATTAAAGCAATAGCGAGGATACTTCTGGTAACATTTCGCAATAGAATAGATTTCATTTTGCTTTGAATTTCAGTGGATTTACCATGAATTTGATCTCATCCCAATCCAAGTCAATTCTAACGTGAGCTTAATTTCATCCTTTTCTAAGCCGCTTTTAACCTTTAACAATATTATTCCAAAATGCTACAATTTGCTTTTTAAGAATTTTATTGTATTTATATAAAAAAAAAAAAAAATATCTTTAAAAGAATAAAAAAAAAATTATTGTCTGAAGCGAAGAATCGCAAATGAAAAAAAAAAAAAAAGAAAGAAAATAAGTAAAGGAGTTGAATTCAGATGAAGGTACATTTTTGCGATTATTACATGTTGAATGAATCGTAAAGTCAAGAAACAAGTCTACGCCAACCATGAACACCGTCATTGCTTTTAAAAATACAACGTTTCAGTGATGTTATACGACGTCAGAGCAAATAAATGATTCTTCCAGGACTTAACGTATTCCGATGGAGGAAACAATTGGAGAAGTATAGTAATCTCGTTGCTAGTTATTGGCTTCGTTATCGCCAGTATAGTAACGGCGATCTACCTCTTAGGGTGAGTTCCCTGTATTATTCTCTTCATACATACTTGAAAAGTTTACGTCTTCAGTTGTTTTAAAGCGTGCCATTAAAAACTCTAAGTGATACTTTCGTTAAAATGTTTCCAAATGAAAATGTAATTTTATTATTTAAATTGCGAACAATTATTGCAAACCTCGCGTTTCATTGAATCGCGCTTCTATTGTGAATGGAGGAATTAATTAAAGGTCTTACGGTTTTAATGGCCGTGAAAGTTACGTCAAAAAAATGAAGGATTATTTGCTAACGAAAAAGAAAAGAAGAAAAGTGTAAAACAAAAAAACTCATCCAAGTAAAAAATTCAGTAAGATTCTTTTTTATTTTGATAAGATTTTATCCCGAAGATAAATTTTGTGTTGCAATGTACGGGAATAACTAAAATTCAAAATTAATAAGATTGTGATAATGAATCTGGGGATTTAACGCGGAACAATTTATCAAGGAAATCCGGACGATAAGAGAGCATTTTGTTTGTGGGCGATGCATGAAATTAATATTCATCAGATGTGAAAGCCACGACAGTATCACTGGTTATAACAGTTTTGTAATTTTCCTTGGCGTAGATATGTTGACGAGCTTTTATACTGGAGCGGAAGACGATTAACGTTAGAGGAGTGCCTTCGCGGAGATTTAACACCTCACAGATTACCACCGACATGGATTTCATACGACAAGTTTGTCTATCAGGCGGATGACGGTTCTTTGGCTCTTCTCGACACTTCAAACAACACCGTTTCTCTTCTAGTATCTAATCACACTCTCGTAAGTACACATTCATTTGGCTAAGTAACAATTAACCAGAAAGACGAAAGACGTCTTCAATACATCGTCATTTCTTCATTTACAGCGGAATAATACCATTAGCGAAACCACTATGCTTTAATTACTAAGGCTTCCATTGTGCCGGATTAATCGTAAATGCTAAATGTTTTCATCGAACCTATTTATTAACAAAACAAAACACTTTTTTATAACTTTTATACGCAAGTTCGATAAACCATAAATCTTGGACTAATAATAAAAAGTGACATTTTACACCTTCTCATTTTATCTTATCGATGTAGACGTAATATCTGATTTCAATTGTGATAGACACGATAGAAACTTTTAAACATTATTTTCAGCGTCAGCTCAATCGTTAGTTTTGATACATCCAGAAACATTCACTTGTCAGCTCCGGTACACTATCTATTACAAAATCCCTTCCGCGTCAGATTTCAGTGACAATATGAAAAAAAAATTTTTCATTCCTTATCCTTCTGCTTTACATTTATCATTTCATTCATATATATATATTTTTTAATTGTTTATCTTTTATAAAATTATAATAAACTGTTGTTATATAATATGTAGCAAGTATATTATAATCATCAGATTTCACAAACATCCCATGTTATGGCATAATATAATAATTACATTAGGATCAAGCTCATCTGTTGCAAATTGAAATTTATAGATGATTCAAAAGCAAGAGGATTATGGTAAATACGTCTAATGTAATTAATTTCGATAATCCCAACAAAACAGTTACAATTAAACAAAATAGTTTTCAGTCAAGATGATTTCCTATATGAAAATAATATCCTCTGGGAACAAGAGGATGATCATTTAATAATAAGAAAAAAGAAAATCACTTCATAGTAAAAGTATATCATCTTTATAAAAGTTGGCATCAAATCATCCTGATATCAAAGGATCACTTTCGAGAGTCCTCAAAAGAGAATAAGTAAATGTAAGTGATTAAAAAAGGCCAAATAAAAAAGAGAGATCACTAGTTGGACATACATGCAATATTTAAATGTTTTTAAGCCATTTCCGGTAGCAAAAAAGGTTGTACTAAAACCATTTTTCTGACAAACATCACGTTTTGGCACCACCTCAAGATTCGTATCTGTATTCCTATTTTCCTGTATTTGTGTGACTGAATATTTAGTTCAAACTTAAACCGATCAATACGTCTCAATTTTCGTCAAAGTAAATATGTATTGCAGAAAATTTATTTTGATTATTTTATACCGACGGTGCATATCAATTTCACAGCATGAGTGTGATGACAATGATTTATTTACAGTAATTATTGACTTTGCTGTGAATCACGCTTACTATCGATAATGCATTAAAGTTATATGTTACAATTTGAAATGATAATTTCAAACATTATACATTATTACCAAAAGAGTAATTGTACTACATTGTATCATGACGTTGATTTTATGTTTAACTTTTTTATTTTATATTTAATTGATTAATTTTAAAACAAAAATATTGATATCAAAACTTTTTGATTTTTGGATTTGAATCAAACAGTCGAAATAATTCCTAAACGGAAGTATATAAATTATTAAACATATCAAGGAAATTAAAAAAAAAAAAGTTGTTTTGAATTGGAAAGGTTTATTTATTTGCAATTTAATAGAGACTGGGAGAATTTTTAAATGGGAATCGAACAACATTTTTTTTTGGGGGGTGGAAAGACAAACAGCAGAGACCGACATCCATTGAATAATGGTATCAAACGAGGGACAATCCGCATGCTATTATTCGCCATAGAAAAGCTAATACTGAAATACCAGAAAATGCATCTTCCAGCGAAAAAGAGTTCACGAACAACAAAAAATGTACATAATGACTCGGAGTTCATTCAACGAATGCTTGGAATTTGCCCGTGGTTCATCGAGATGTGATGATACGGCACCACCTCTTCTATGCCACTGAATTTATGCTATTAATTCTACGAATACATTTATACGACTAACGATTCGACGCAAAGTTACTCGTGCGTTGTTACCACCGATACAAACAAATTCCATCCAACTATTTGGTTTCGCAAAATTAATTAAACATTTGTTATACCCATCTGCCTGCACACATCCAATTCAATATGCGCTCTCTGCAATTATTATTACAAAATTTGTAATCAGGAAAATTTGTAATCTTTTTCCTTACGTGAATAAGAAAGTTTTTTCTTACAATTTATAATATCTTAAAAAAAAAAAAAACAAGAATTATTTTTATAACAATAATACTGAAGATAACTATTCGCGTAAAGAAACAATTCTGAAATCCTGTTACGTAAAAATGAATTTGAATGGACCGATAACGATTAGAAATCCTATAAAACGTGTATCGCCATCCATTTACTTTTTTTTTATCGAGGTCTGTCGTCCTATTCTGTTGGCTCTTGCTCTCCGGCAGAAGGGTCCTTTATCTTTGTCCTCAGCTGTTCTCGCGAGCGCATCGTAGTTGGTTCTTATGCCTTCGAGATCAATCGCTCAGTCGATTTTGTAACGGCTCCTCGAGAGACCGATATTGAGCCGTCGAGACGTCGAGCAGAAAATGCGATACCTCAATGCTGGAGAGCGCCAGCATTATGCCCAATCGAAGACGAGGCATTTCCAGCATTTCTCATTACGTATTATCGTGTCCTCTACCTTCTTCGCTCAGCCTTTTCTTCCGGACTTTCTTTATCGTCCCCATCTTTTGTCGTTCCTTGTATATGTCAGCTAAGGGAAAAGCGTCGCGAAATATGGAAAACGCGGCAAGCGCTTCCGAGACGTTCGGCGAATATCAATGGAATCTCACCCAATGTTCCACGGATTTTCCGTAATGACATCAGAAATATCCTGCTATTAAATTCAATAGGAAGGAAATCCCTCTTAAGAGAAGAGTAATCGCGCGTTTTGTGGAGGGGATTTACAACGAAAAAAATTACAAGGAAAATTATCAATGGCCTTTTTCAGGAATTTGGAAATTCTTATGGGATTTCAATTCAAAGTTGTTTTGTTTTTTTTTTTTTTCTAGGCTGTGTAAACATCGTCTACTTTAATCATACAGTAATGCAAAAAGAAATCGGAATCATCGATATTTATATTTACTTGAACGTCGGCCAGGGTCGTAAAAATTTCATAAAGAATCTTCCTGTCGAGGAATCGATTATTTCTGATTAGCATTATAATCTAAAACTATTGGGAAAATGTGTACTCGAGAAAACATACAGAAGGATCCGATGCCCCGATAGCAATGAAATGTTGCATTGATCGGTCGTAGTTAAATATCTTTTAGGGTTGGCTTTCATTTCTGGATCGTAAGCAAGCTAATAAAAATTGTATTTATTAAATTGAAAACTATCAGTTGTAAAAAAGAATCTGAACAAAGGGACAAAAATCAATGAAAATGAACCCGGATGAATAATTGAAAATGAGTTGAACATTGAAGCATCGTTATTGGGAAGAATCGGGTTAAGATTCGTTAACGATTTTACGAGGGATCGTTTGATCGTAGTAGGTGCAGTGCACGTCGGTTTTATGACGCATCAAGGGAAATAAAGTTGTCTCGGAATCTATGAAACATCGATACTCTGCGGCGCAATGATCGCTCCTTATTTGCCACAGGATGTTTAAGGCAAACGGGGATATATTTCTGAGCGCGGAATCGCCTCGGATCAATGCGTCGGATGGTGCGCTGCTCCGCCGCTGATCCACCAGTGGTTTGGGGAGTTGGAACTTGTCCACGGAATGGATGACTGGCGGCTCCAAGGGATAAAGACAGGGCAAAAAATTACAGACAACTTTTTAAGAAACATCGCGATTCGAGAGAGATGTATTTACGTACGTGTTTTGTATGAGTTTGTCTGGCTGCGGCAAATATTTTTGTATTGTATTATTAAATACAAGGGTTTTCGGGAACATCGTGGCATCCTCGGGGAATTGCCATTCGAACTCACGTTCGGAGTAACCTTTGAATTTAGATTTTCGAAATAACGTTGCTTCATTAAAATGTTATCGTATTTAAATTGGCGAAAAGGGTTTGTTAAATTTTAATTAATTGATATAAGAAAATTAAAAAGATGAGTACAGATTATTATTTACCGATTCCTTTGATTCAGCTTTAACCAGACAGTTTCATGTTTCTTCATTCTTTTAACTAACAGTAAGAACTAAAATATGTTAAAAATGTGAAACATCTTTTCTTCGCTTAAGAGGAAAAAGAGCTTGTACCAAGAAAATTAATTTTCAGAGTAATTGAATATATCATAGAGTTTAGCAAGTTGGTCTTTTTACATACGTTCTTTTCAGGAGAGCGTGATTAATAAGATTACGTTACCCTTTAGAAGCAATACTGAATTCACCCGCAGAGTTTTATTTCCTAATAGAAAAATGTTCAGCTTAGAAAAAGTGAATTTTCTTACGTAAGGGATGGCCGTTACCTTTTTTAATCATGTTACTGAAAGTGTAAAATCAATACCGTAACTTTTATTGAGAGAAAATAAAACAAGAAATAAAAACTCCGGGCGCAAAGTTTCATTTGAAAAAATGCTGACATTTTAGCGTCAAAGTGCTAACGGAGTCCTCTTAAGAACTTTCCCAGACGTTAGCGAGGGTTCAAAAGGCAAAATTATTAAAATAAGATAATAAATGAATTTAAAAGAGAAATATTGCAATCCACCTGAGATGCGGCTTTATAATGTAAATTTAAACCATTTTAATTTCAGAGGCAGCTTAATGTTCAGGGTTATCAGTGCAGCTCCGATTTGCGCTATGTTTTATTCAAGCACAATGTCAAACCGGTGAATATATATTAACTCTACATTTTTATTGCATTTTTAAAGATAGATTGTAAATAAATAAATTTGTTTCATTTTGACAAAAAAATTGTTATAAACTAAATAATTTACTCGCTTTATTTCGGTCTAATTTTATTAATAATTTTATTATGCTGTTGCAGGTTTTTCGGCACACGTTCACTGCCCACTACACCGTTTACGATGTTACGAACGAGTGAGTACATAAAAAAAAAATACTTTACCTCGTGAAAAAATTTCTCTAAAAATCTCTAAAGGAATCTCTGAGTCTTTAAAGGTTTTTCCCTTCTTTCTTTAATATATATATTAACAGTTTTTATTGCACATTTTCCGACAGTATAACAGTCTTATTAGTATGCAAATATCTATCTTTTGGTGTGGCAAATGTGATAAGACATAACTTGCCAATATTTGTGCCAATTAATTCTAAGTTTGAAATCCAGAGGCAACGAGGATGAGACTTTGGATACGTGCTAGTATATGATAAAATGAAGTTTAGCTAAATCTTGTCTGCAAACTACTTGAACTTCAGTACATATAGTTTATCGATTATTATGTCAAAGTGTTAATATTAACGAGCGCATTTAACCGTGCAATCGATATTAATTTTTGGAACAATAATAACTAATTGTACATTCTAAACTGCGAATAATTTGCTGTGAATCATTGAGTTAAATAATTAATAAAACTGTAAATCGTTGCTATTAAAATAACTTTTTTATTCCTTTAATATCTTTTTTAAATCTTTGTCGTCGTTATTATAAAAAATTATTTCTTTAGATTTCCAGCTTAAAGTTTGAAATTGAAAGAAATATAGATTTGAAGGAAACATTTTTCTTGAAAGGCCCTTCTGAATAATGGCAGGATTTCAGAAGAAAAAGAAGTAACGATCATTTGAAAATTTTTCTGCAAAATAAATTCATTCCAAATCCGAAAGTTCGGTGATAAGAAATGAGAAAAAAAAGTGATTGCGTTATTCATCGCGAAACTAAATTTTGCTGATTATTGCAACACCGTAATCGAATATTTCACGACAATAGATACCGCGTATTACAAAGTGGGACGTAAAACAGTGAACAACGCTTTGCGAGCAAAGCAAATGTGCAACTAGACTGCAACTAATGAATCATGATTTATAGTTGGAGATAATTAAAGCAATTTGCATGTAACTCATCCACAACTATCGCAAGTTGTGAACTGTAATAGAATTTTACAACTTATTGGCACAAGCACCAGACGCCGAGCAAAGTTAAAAGTAGAATGACAACCATTATAAATGGAGCATTTATTTATTTCTTCGCGTATAGTAACGAATCAAAATATTCTTATTTCAAACAGTAATCATTTCTTAAAAAAAAAAAAAAATAAGAACAAAAAAAAAACAAGTCTTGAAATGTAGGTGGAAATAATAAATTAACATCAATAGATAAAAAATCGAGAGACTCACGTTTTAAAAAAAATATTTCTTCTTTATGAAATTTTTTCTGAACTGTCTTTTTAGGAAACTTCTTCTTTCGGAACAAAAGTGGAAAGTTATATTTGTTCAAGAAATTCTCCCGTTAACATTATTTTGCGACACTGTCAGGGATCATTTTTTAATTCAAACTTTTGAGCCTGATATCACGAACCATATCGATCCCAGAAAAACTTACTCTTTTCTTTATTTTCTCTCTCTCTCTCTCTCTATCTTGTTTTTTAGTGAAAAATTTGATAATAAACGGACATTCCTTGGCAGTTCTGAAACCACCCCTATTTTATGAGTGTCATTCTTCATTGTGACTTGTGAGAAAGAAATGCGGACCATAAAAAAATGGTAATATTATTACCGCACGCACAAAAATAATTTCGCTCAGACACACTGCAATTATGGTAATTTAGAACACGAACCTAACTGTTTTATCAATTTTCTTGTCAGTATAATACAAGTCATATTTGAAGTAATTTTTGAAAATTTAGTTAAAAGTGAATTTTATGTTTAAAAACAATTTTATCTAAATCATTTAATTTTTAATATAAAAAAAAATATA
>JABFQA010000839.1:0-16523 GCA_022817065.1 Probaryconus sp. ZL-2020 | reverse complement strand
TCATAATTCTCTTTGTATTTAGAATATTTTTTTCTACATTTTTCTATGCATACCTCCTACAACATAGGTAACTGCGACATAAAGAGTTAAGTTAAAGGGAATGCTAGAAGCTCAAAATTGGAATTATTCATTTTCAGTCAGCTCATAATTATCTTTACAATTGTAATAGTTTTTTATATTTGCTTCTACGCATACCTCCTACAACATATGTAACTGCGACATAAAGAGTTAATTTAAAGGGAATTGAAGTAGCTCAAAATTAGAGTAATTCATTTTTTATGAGCTCATAATTCTCTTTGTATTTAGAATATTTTTTTCTACATTTTTCTATGCATACCTCCTACAACATAGGTAACTGCGACATAAAGTGTTAAGTTAAAGGGAATGCTAGAAGCTCAAAATTGGAATTATTCATTTTCAGTTAGCTCATAATTATCTTTACAATTTTAATAGTTTTTTATACTTGCTTCTACGCATACCTTCTACAACATAGGTAACTGCGACATAAAGAGTTAAGTTAAAGGGAATGCTAGAAGCTCAAAATTGGTATTATTCATTTTCAGTTAGCTCATAATTATCTTTACAATTTTAATAGTTTTTTATACTTGCTTCTACGCATACCTTCTACAACATAGGTAACTGCGACATAAAGAGTTAATTTAAAGGGAATAGTAGTAGCTCAAAATTAGAGTAATTCATTTTTTATGAGCTCATAATTCTCTTTGTATTTAGAATATTTTTTTCTACATTTTTCTATGCATACCTCCTACAACATAGGTAACTGCGACATAAAGAGTTAAGTTAAAGGGAATGCTAGAAGCTCAAAATTGGAATTATACTTAAAGTCTCGTCCTCGAGATATACTTGTAGTAGCGTTAGCTGCGAGGTATCACCACACTATTTTAAAGGAAAAAACTTTTTTCCCCCCACACCAGGTGGCGCTGTCACGGTAACGTGTCTGCGCCATTTGCCTGAATCTCCATTACGTTTTTTGTGCGGTCAAGCCACACACGCGGTAGTCCGTTGAAGAAAAAAGTTTAATAAAAAGTTTTTACAAAATTCGTCATTATGTCGCCAAAAAATCGTTCGCGATCACGGTCCAGTTCGGACTCATCGAGTTCAAGTTCGACAAGTTCTTCTAGCTCATCAGATTCAAAGTCTAGACGTTCGCGTTCGCGCTTGCGGTCTCGGTCGCCATCACGGAGGTATCGTGATCATCACTCACGTCGTCATCAAAAACCGCGTACACGTTCAACATCTCGAACGGATTCGGGCAGGAGACGAGATCCTCCACAACAGCGCAACAGATCGAACTCTCGCTCAAGGTCTAGATCAAGTAGATCCTTCTCATACAAAGAGCGCTATGAGCGATTACTGGAAGAACTGGCTCGAAATCGCTATCATCCCTACAACAGATCTTCATCTACAAGATCTTCAAGGACAACTAGTAGACGCTCGTCATCTTATGATCAGGGTAGGCTATCAAGACGTCTCCCGAGGGGAACGTCGAGCCGCGACATGAGGTTCGAGGAAATACAGAACCCCAGACGTTATCCGAGGGAAACGTCGCATGTCGAAAATGGCGACGAGGTTGCCAGCCCTATCATTCCAGATAATCAAGCAGATGGCGCTAATGTACAAATTCCCTCGGAGGGTACACCTACGGTAAATATAACGCCTAACGCGCCAGAGGGCGCTGATACCCAAATCGTCCCAACTGAAGGTAATAACCTCAATGCTGTCGATAAGTCGACTTTAGAATTGCTAGGAGGTTCGGTCCCAGAGAACATAGTGGGCCCAAAAATTAATGACACCTTAGTGGACATTTGGAACAAAATTATACAATCAGGTATACCAAAAGAGGAATTGGAAAAACTATTGAAGAAGTTCCCAAAACCGGAAAATTGTCCAATGTCAGCAGCTTCAGACCTGAACCCGGAAGTAAAGTCAGCAATCCCTTGGAACGTAATGAAGCGTGACGATCAAAAGAAGAGTATGCAAAACATTCTCGCAGCTGCCATCGCTGCAAATGGACTGGCACTGACAAACCTGATTGCTGCAGACTCCAGTAGCCATTCGACTGTCGATACCAAAATTTTACTTGGTTTGGTTGGTGATGCGTCCCGCTTGATGCTACAACTTCATCACGAGTTATCCATGCTAAGAAGGTCTCTTATCACCCCAAGCCTCAATTTGTCAGCGAAAAACGCAGCTGACTTGTGCAAAACAGATGCTCTACTGTTTGGCTCAAAGTTTACGGACCAGGTGAAAGAGACAGTAGCAGTAGAAAAATCAGCCAGGGACCTGTCAAAGCCGCAACAGTCAATAACAAAACCTGCACAACCAACAGCTACAACGAAGACACCAACAACTCAAGGAAAACGCCATTTAAACTCGAAGGCCCCTGTCAAGAAAAACTACAAGGCGGCACGATCGACAGGGGCGTACAAACCTCGGACCAGTACCAGGAGGAGATCCAGCCCTCACCGTCGACGCTAATGGTAAGCATAGCGGGTTGTCTCAAACATTTTTACAAAGAATGGTATGAGCTCACGAACAACCCTGTCACGATACAAACAGTTCTGGGATATTTGATCCCATTTGAAAGTGCTCCAGTGGGTTACAATTCGTTTAACGAACCAAAGCTTTCCGAATCTGACGAAAGAGATCTTATTATTGAAATAAGTAAGCTAAAAGAAAGAGGTGTTATTAGTCAAGTTGATGCTTGTGAAGAACAGTTTTTATCTCCTTATTTCTTGGCTACAAAACCGAATGGAGATAAGAGATTCATTCTGAATCTGAAAAAACTGAATAAATACATAAAACCACCTCATTTCAAGCTAGAAGATTGGAAAACTGTGGTCCGTATGGTTTCACCCAATGCTCTTCTCACGACCCTAGACCTAAAGGACGCTTATTACTTAATCCCAATCCATAATGATCACAAAAAGTATCTAAGATTCAAGTTCAAAAACGCTGTCTACCAGTTTAATGTTTTACCTTTTGGATTAGCTACAGCCCCCTATACATTTACAAAAGTAATGAAACCAATTGTTGCCTCATTGAGACAAGATGGCGTGGAAATGGTGAATTACTTAGATGACTTCTTGCTGATAGGTGGTTCCGAAGCAAACTGTGAAAATAATACCTTACTAACTATTTCATTGCTCGAAAAATTTGGCTTTATTATAAACTATGATAAGTCAAGTCTGTCCCCTAGTCATCAGCAAAAATTCTTGGGTTTTATAATAAACACTAAATCCTTCACTATCTCCTTGCCAGATGAAAAGCGAATTAGAATGTTACAGAAAGCTCAAAAGACACGGGACAAAACAAAGGTCAAAATTCGAGATTTCGCCCAACTGATTGGTTTATTAATTTCAGCATGTCCTGCTGTCAAATATGGGATGCTGTACACGAGGAGACTAGAGAGAGATAAATACATTGCACTCTGTGACAACAACGATAACTTTGATGCTTATATGTTTACTTCACAGAATAGCCGAGAAGACATAGACTGGTGGATTAAAAAACTTAGCATTCCATCCCTAAAGAACCCAATTCGCAACAATAAATATGAACTAGAAATTTTTTCAGATGCTTCCCTCTCTGGATGGGGCGCATCAACGAGTACATCGAAATCTCATGGTTGGTGGAGCGAACAAGAGAGATCGGAAAGTATAAATTTCCTGGAATTGAGAGCAGTACAATATGGTCTGAAATGCTTTGCGTCTGATCTCTCTTCATGCGAAATCCTATTGAGAGTCGACAACACGACAGCAATTAGTTATATAAACAAATTGAGTGGTACGCACCACCCAAAGTTAGCCAATTTAGCTAGTGAAATCTGGCAGTGGTGCGAGGCTAGAGATATCTGGCTCTTCGCATCATACATCAAATCAGCAGACAACGTTGTCGCGGATGCGGAATCAAGGTGCAAGTCAGTAGAAACAGAATGGACTCTAAATGATAGAGCCTTTAATAAAATTGAAAAGAGATTCGGACCCTTTAACGTCGACCTTTTTGCCACTAACATTAATACCAAGTGTAAGATGTTCTTCTCATGGCTTCCAGATCCAGAATCGGAAGGAGTAGATGCCTTCACTTTTAATTGGGGCGACCTTAATTTTTATGCATTCCCACCATTCCCAGTTTTATTGCGTTGCCTTAATAAAATAATAGTAGATAAGGCAGAAGGTGTAGTCGTAGCACCTGTCTGGCCTAATCAACCCTGGTTCCCAATTTTTAAAAAACTTTTAGTTGAGGAACCAATTATTTTGAAACCCAGTCCTAACCTGTTGACGTCACCTTTCAGGAACAGCCATCCTCTAGCACCAAACCTTTCCCTGGTGGCAGGGAAACTATCAGGGCGGCAATGCTTAGAAACGGAACCCCGTTGGAATGTCTTGAATCGATGATATCATCTTTAACATCATCTACCATAAAACAATATACGAGACCTCTTCGGCTTTGGTGGGAGTTCACCAACAAAAAGAAAATCGACACCTTCAAACCTTCGATCCAGGACGTCCTCGTATTTCTAGAAGAACAACTTAAAAACATCAACTCTTACGGAACGATGAATTCCTACAGATCGGCAATTTCTCTCATTACCGACCTTAATCTAGGAAATGACCCTCTTATTAAAAGATATTGTAAAGGAGTGTCAGTGGTCAAACCCCAGAAGCCTAAATATGAATATACGTGGGACCCGAAAATAGTATTAGACTATCTAAAACAATTATACCCACATGATAAATTAAATCTAGAACAACTATCCCATAAAACAGCATGTCTAATTTCCTTAATCTCTGCACACCGTATTCAAACTCTACATTCTATAAAAATCTCAAATATTATTTTTGAAGAAAACAGAACCTTAATTAAAATCACGGATAGACTAAAGACTTCGGGGGTTAACAGACCACAACCACTCTTAATTTTACCAAAATTTGAAACACATCCAGAAATATGCGTAAAATCAACGATTTCAGACTATATCTCCCGTACTAAGGGAATCAGAAAAGATTATGACCAACTATTCTTATCTTACAAAAAGCCATACAAACCCATTACTAGCCAAACCTTAAGAAACTGGATCCTGGCTATCATGTGTAAAAGTGGTATAAATACCAAAATTTTCTCTTGCCACAGTACTCGTCATGCGGCAACTTCGGCCGCTGCTCGTAATGGCATTAGTATCGAGGCGATCAGAAAAACTGCAGGCTGGTCAAAAACCTCAGACGTATTTGCAAATTTTTACAATCGTCCCCTAGTGGACTCTAATAATTTTGCTGTTGCTATTGTTGGAGAATAAATCTCTTAATTTCATATATAATGTTTAACCATGTTAGATGATATAATCATAAATGATAAAACTCTTTATTTTTGTATAAGATTGGTAAAACAAAATAAATCTTTATTTTGAAGACTACCGCTAAAAAAGCTGTGTTATAAATCGACCCTATGTCTTTAAACAGCTACAAGTATATCTCGAGGACGAGACTTTAGGTATAATTAATAAATCAAACGAACTTACCTAAGTGAAGTTCGATTATAATTATACGTGAAGTCTCGTCCGAAGAGATATATCCCTCCCAATATAAACCCTTCCCTAAAAAGGGCGATTTATGCTCTTTTAAATAATGAAGATTCAGGCAAATGGCGCAGACACGTTACCGTGACAGCGCCACCTGGTGTGGGGGAAAAAAAGTTTTTTCCTTTAAAATAGTGTGGTAATACCTCGCAGCTAACGCTACTACAAGTATATCTCTTCGGACGAGACTTCACGTATAATTATAATCGAACTTCACTTAGGTAAGTTCGTTTGATTTATTAATTATTCATTTTCAGTCAGCTCATAATTATCTTTACAATTGTAATAGTTTTTTATATTTGCTTCTACGCATACCTCCTACACCATATGTAACTGCGACATAAAGAGTTAAGTTAAAGGGAATGGTAGTAGCTCAAAATTAGAGTAATTCATTTTTTATGAGCTCATAATTCTCTTTGCATTTGGAATATTTTTTTATACTTGCTTCTATGCATACCTCCTACAACATAGGTAAATGGTACATAAAGAGTTAATTTAAGGGGAATAGTGGTAGCTCAAAATTTGTGTAATTCATTTTTATTGAGCTCGTAATTATCTGTACAATTACAATATTTACAATATTTTTAAAATTATCTAGATTTTTTAAAATATAGTTTATATATATATGAGGGGGGGGATAAGTGTACCAAAATCTGTATTTTTGGAGTATTTTTTTATGTTTATGACGTTTTAATTAATTACTTTGTTTAGAATTCAATTTATCCTGTAAAATTTTATGACTAAAATTTTTATGTTTTTAATTTTTTTAGTTTGAATTAATCTAGCTTAAAGTATGTATGTTATTCTTAGAGCTCTTTATTAGCTCGTAATTTTGGTGTTCATGTGAATTTCAGTTTGAATGTCTCTAATTGATTTATGATGGTGCGGGTGCTAGAATTACGTACAGCCAGCACCTCCATTTCATTTTTCTTAATAAATGCTCCAGTTTTTGGGCTCAAAATTTTTTAGCGTGGATCAAAATTAGCTCATATTTAGCTCCTAATTGTCACCGAAAAAAAATTCAAATATCTTGAAGTGGGGGTGGCAACTTTACGGACATCCACCAATCGTTTGTAGGTGAGTTTTCTGTCAATGTATTGTTTATGTTTTGTTTCTTTTCTATTCGTGACCGTCGATATTTACTGTCAGTTTTCATCAAATTTGTTTATGTGTTCATGTTAATGTGTACAGATAATGTGCTAGCGTAAACTGCAAATCATTTGGATGATCTTCTTATTCTCTATGGTTATGTTGTAATTGTAATTGTAATTTTAATGGATAAAATAATATATAATGAACAACTACAAGAGCTAAAAAGTATTTTTATTTTATTCAACAGCTATTTTTATTATAAAATTCTCTGTAAGATAAATAATATATTAATTGTTTAGTAATTAATATTCCCCACCAAAAGTAACGCGCGAAGCTCGTAAAGTATTTAGTTTAATAAGAACAAGAACAATTATAAGTCACGTTTAAAACATAATTAGTTGTTACCTTTAAGGGGATGTCAAAGTTCTGCTGCCACGGAATTAGTGTCTTTTGTTCTTTATTCACGAGAGAATATCAAGAAATGTAAATTTGAATATTAAAAAGAAAATTCATCGAGTTATTTGAAAACTCGTTTTTCTGTCACTTGAAAAATGAGTTTTCAAAACATTGCTCTAAATTACATTAACATTGTTATTCATTTTACTTAAAAAGTGTAAAAAAAAGTGAGAATTTTTTAATTCTTTTTATTTTGAGATATCTGTAATGTCGGTAATCTCTGCTTTGACATCCCCTTAATTGCTTAAATTACGTTGATTAATAATTATTTGATGAACGGCTATTCAACTATTTACTCTATCAAAATAAAGTTGGTTGATACGGAACAGAACAGAATTACACGGAACAGAACATAATTAGAAATCAACCCAACTAATTTGATATTTAAGAGTAATACTTAGACTAAACAGAACTTGGACCGAACAGAACAGAATTTAGAATAAAAACTAATGTTAAAATACTACGCAATGTTAAGATACTCGAAGAAGTGTATTGACAACTAATTGGTGATATTGGTACAATTTCCTCAGTATTTATTAAACCTTTTTCGCTGTATAAGCATCTTGCAATATGAACGGATCTTTAGGAAGAAGTTCCTTAGTATTTTGGGGTATTTGACCTGTTTGGCTTATAATCTTAATGTTGCAATTCAATTTCGTAGACTTCGACACGTGTATCTTCTTCTGAAATTACATACTTGACAATTATTTCCGTCCCATGTCATATCAGCGTTTCGAAATATTTTACGACATTCAGTTGCAACATATGTTATTTATAACTTCTTTGTAGGGGCAAGCAAAGGACCAAATTTTGCAAAAAGTTGATTCCTTTGAGAGCATAATTGCGAAATATGGTTGTTTCCTTACCCCTCAGTATTGACTTATAATTTCAGGTTGAGAATCCATGCTTTTCGGGGCAGCCTGCTTACTTGACGTTCATTCAAAAGAATCTTCAAATGCTATCATCATTGAATAAATTTCCAAAAATATTCTCCATTAACCGATTCCTTATAACGCTGCACTAGTGTGCAGTCCCCACTCCGCGATATTGCCATAGGCAACATGACCCCCACTCTAACTCACACGTAGACGTCTGTAGACGTTTCACAAGCAATCGGTTAACACACCTTCGTTTGTTAATCCAGCCTCTCGTGTCCCAAAGGTGATGTCAGGGAAGTTCTTCTTCATTCCATTAGCAATTCCAGTGTGTCCTTGGGTGTCTTCGAAAAGGTACCCCTGTCCGTTTTCAGGAATTTCAAGCATTCGACCATTGAGTCGGACAGGATTCTTGCTAGCTTAGCTGTGTCTGATACAGTATCCGTTTCAGAGCACATCGTGGTCCACGACTCCCTCTGAGTCTTCCTCAGAAAGTTTCTATATCTATTACAACTTTCGCTGTATTCCTGCTAAGCTACAGCTCCAGCTTTTTTGGCCCTATTGAAGAGTCTTCGGCTTTCTCTTTTACAGGCTTCCAGCTCCCCGTTCCATTTGGCGACGCCTGTCCTCGCTGTCACCATAGTCAAGGAGCAATTCCTCTTATATGACACAACTATGGCTTCTCGGATTACCCTGTCGGTGTTCTCGAGATCCACAGTAGTGCTATATCTTCCTTTAATCCCCTCCAGTATAGTTCTGAGTTCTTCCCTGAACCCATTCCAAGCTGTTCTTCTAGGGTTTCTTTTCCACTTTGTGCTGGTCTGCCACCCAGCTACCACAGCTTTTATGAGCCTGTGATCTGATAGTGACAGTTCCTCAGAAACTCTCCAGTTGCTGATTTTTCCCCTTAAATTTCGATTACATAGGGTGATGTCCAAGACTTCTCGCCTATTGCTCGTAATGAAGGTGCGTTCGGATCCTTCATTGAGAATCTTAAAACCCTCCTCTTAAATAAAATCCAATAGAGTCTCTCCTCTCTCGTTATCGTCGGTACTACCCCAGGCGATGTTGTGAGCGTTAGCATCACATCCGAGGAGGAGATCCAAAGCTCCTGTTCCACAGTGCCTTGCCAATTTCCTCACCTCTTCCAGTGGCGATATCACATCGTGAGCGGACACTGAAAAAAAAAATGTAAATTTTGCCATACATTTTTGCATACCAGACATATAAAAAAATTATATAGAAATATGGGATAATTTATAGTAAACATTTCTACATTTATTGACAAATTTATTATATTTGCAGAAATTTTTACCATAAAGTATTGCAAATTTCTATGTAATAATTTATATATGTCTGGTAGAGTAGAAACTATGGCAAACTTTACAATTCTTTTTTTTCAGTGCAGTAGGCTGAAGCCAGGATTAGTTTCCTGCTATTATCCTCTGGTTCGGCACTAATTACCGTTAGGTCTCCCGTGGACACTTCCTGAACAAGAGTTGCGTCTAGGTTTCTTGTGATAATATAAGCCCTTTGACGTCCCTCCTGTTCAAATGTAAATAACTTACCTGCGGTACCTAGGCCTCTAATTTTGCCTTTGTACCACAATGGCTCTTGCATAAGGGCTACGACCTTCCCGCCTGCCAAGAGACAATTTTCCTGGCCAGCAGGTAGGCTGTTTCCCTGCCACGGTGCAAGTTTATCTGCAAAATTTCTATCTCGGTCGTATTCAATGAAACAGCGCGGAGAAATTAGCCTTAACCTAATTAGTTATAAAAACATAATTTAAAACGTACCACACTGTTAATCCCGGAAGATGACTTCCCCAGTTCATGTTCACTCCCAACACCAGCAAACTTCCTCCCACGATTTCCTCCCTCTTGTGGACAACCCGCTGTTGAAAGGTTAGCCCGGGGTTCAGCTTTTTTCTCCTGATGAACTCGCCAGGGAGTACTAGCCTCACTTCACCGTGCTCACGAAGATCTATTGTTGGGACGATGCTCCTCAACCACTTCTCGGTAGTCCCATCGGCGCAGATGAACACTGCCATCCCGCCCTTGAGGCTTGCATCCTTCAACCGTGGTGTAGAGCTCTCATTGGTAATTTCCATCATCCTATCCATCAAGGTTTACTGAAGAACGTCAAAAGCAGCCATGTCGACACGCTCGCCAAACTTCTCCCCGAAGGCCACCATGACCCTTGGTAGGTTGGAGGCGATGGCTGCAAAATCCGCGTCTTTCTTTTTCAGGGCGGAATCGAGGATCTTGGTCCTGGCTTCCGCCTTCTTTGTTTTCTTCACCTGTAATTTAACCACAGGATCCGAGACGCTTTTCTCCGGCTTCCTCTTGGAAGTCGAGCAACCAGGTTTCTCCGGACGGGTTCTAGCCCCAGCCGCAGATTTCCGTGGGCTATTCTTCGAGTCATCCCTCCTAGATGGTGGGTGGGGAAGGGGTTTCCTTCCCTCTGCCTCCGCCTTAGCCCTTTCCTCCTCGTAGCGAGTCCATAATAGCCTCCGCCGTTGAGCACCACTCATTGACACTCGAGTTGGAGTCAGTTGACTTCCAGCCGTTCTGTCCTCCTCTTTTTCCATTTCCATGGGTATTGGCCCCACAGTTTTCTCAATGGTACTAATGCCCTGCTGTCTTGTTAAATTTTTTTTATTATCAGACTCTGCCATGTTGAACAAACCAGCAGCTAGAGAAAAGAAGTCCACCCACGCAGAGCCCCGCGTACGTGGGTAAAGCTGATTACGATGGGAGGTTGCCAGGTATCCCAAAGAAACCGTTCATGACACGACTCTCCCCGTGCCATGCATCCCTCAGCACAGTATCTAACACCTTAGATTGGAGGTACAGGCTTCCGGCCCCATGCCGAAGAAGCAGTACTCGATGAGTAAGCTGCACCACTAACTCATCGGAGGGTTGCTTCTTTGTTACACAAACAGCCCTAAACCCCCCGGAGTCGTCTGAGGGGGACGAAGACAAAGCTTTCCCCCCACGGGCGGAACCGACCGCACTCAGTAGAGGCCGGGTGATGGGGCCCCGTTCGCAATCTTCCCCTGATTGCCGAGAGATATCCGTTCACAGGATCTCCCCGTAGAAGCAGGGCGAGCTTAGGGAGAGATAACCGTTCATAGGGTCCTCTTCGCCCGGATATCTCCTGGGGTTTCCAACCCCAGGAGCTGTTCTATCTAAGCTCCCGAACCACGACAAGGTTCAAGAACCCCTATCGGAATAATAGTCCATAATATATTAAACAATTTTTTATATAAATCAACAAATAATTGCAAACAAACGAAAACTTTTCTTTGCCATTTTTGTCTACATTTCAATGTATCTACGAAAACATTCTTGTAAAAAAATGCGTTTTTCGAGTTTCGGTTGTTAGTGGGTTCATTAATTATTTTGTTGGGTTACTTAACAGTTTAAGTATCGACACCAATATATAATTATGATTACCGTCATATGGGGTGACTTTATGAAACAGTAAAAATCTCATAACATTGATAATCTCGTAATATTACATGCTGCTAAAAATAATGTTACTGAATATAGGAACTAAAATTATAACATTGTATGAAATTTTAATCAGTAGATCAATTAATAGAAACTTATTAATATTGCGTAAAGTAACCCCAAATTTGCATAAAGTAACCCCATATGACGGTAGGTTAAGTGTTTTAATAGTAACACAAATGAATTTACACATATTAATTTTAAAAATTTTTTCTAGAATGGAAGAGCACATGTTCTGGCCCATCCAACAGCTATCAACACTATATCGCAATCTTTAGCAACTGAAAACATCAAAACTAAAATAGCTGTACTGGAAATTTTGGGTGCTGTATGTTTAGTACCAGGTGGTCACAGAAAAGTTTTAGAAGCTATGGTACATTTTCAACGTTACTATATGGAAAGAACGCGTTTTCAAAGTATCATTAATGACCTAGACAAAAATTTTGGTATTTATAAAGATAATCTGTCATTGAAAACTGCTATCATGTCCTTTATAAACGCCGTATTAAATTATGGACCTGGTCAAGTCACTTTGGAATTCCGATTACACCTTAGGTATGAATTATTGATGCTTGGTATTCAGCCAATCATTGATAAGCTTAGAAAATACGAAAATGAGACATTAGACAGACATTTGGATTTCTTTGAAATGGTACGGAATGAAGATGAAAAAGAATTAGCGAGGAAATTCGAAAAGGAACACGTTGACACAAAAAGCGCAACTGCCATGTTTGATTTAATTCGACGAAAATTAAGTCATACAGCAGCTTATCCGCATTTGCTCAGTTTATTAGAACATTTTTTATTATTACCACGTAGGTATTTATAATTTTTTATACATTGCAATCCCCTGTGGAAATTAATATGTCTGAAAAAGGTCGTAATAATTCTAAAAAAGTGTGCCGAGACACTGTGTGTTTTTAAATGAAGGATTATAGCAGTTGAACGGAAGTAAGCAGAGAAAATTCTTTTCAAACTAATATAAATTTATTGAAAAGTTTTTAAAAAATTATTAGAATAATTATAAGAAACATTAACATTGCATAACATAAACTTATGTTATAAATACATAAACATATCCGATCAACAATATTAAAATATAACTTAAAATTTCTTTAATAAGTAAATAAACTAACGACCAATTTTATTTGATTTAGACTCATAATTTATTCAAATTTGATCACTCAACGTTTCGACTGATTTTCAGTCATCTTCAGGAGTTAATATTTTATCTATAAAAATATATAAATTTATAAATTTTACATTCTAAAAGACATAACAGATTCTATATAATTTGAATTAATATTGACTTACATGTTTGAGTTTCTTTACAAAAATCACATACTTTATCACATAGAAACTTAAAATTTCTTTGTGGCAAACAGAATCAAATTCAGTGTTCGAAACATGCGAAATTTGACAATGGTAATCCACTATTATTTTTTTATGTATAGTTGCAGGGAATATGACTTATTGATAGGTTTCTCAGGTTTGTAACTTAGTAAAGAACGGAAAACAAAATTGTACTTTCACAGGGTGAATTTTACCGAAATAGTTCACTTTTATACTTCAACTAGAAACTGTTATATTATCTTGAACTTGGAATAAAACTGTTGTCCGACCAAAATGAGATATAATTCACATTCGATTGGAAGAATCGACAGCAGGAGTCTTACACTCCGCGCAAATTTGGATCCTTCTTTTTAGGTCAAAATAGGGGGATTTTGACGAGATGGCGTTGCTGTATCGTTATAAGTACCTATGAAATAGTTCTTAAACCGGGTATAGTATCGAGATGGCGATTCAAATTGTGGACACTGTACGTCCTAGCAACTAGAAAGCCACAATGCGATCAGGACATTATGTGTTTCTCATTTAAGAGATGCAACAGTACCCTGTGGCTGGTATTAAGAAATGATTGAGGATACAGGATTAACACACGAAAACACAATTGCAATAAAGTTCATACATATATTCTAAAATCCTTATTTGAACAGATTTACAAATGTCATTGATTATACAGTAATTGTTAGTTCGCTTAGTTAAGGTACATTGACATTCAGTATAATTGGACCTTGGCCAGCAACACTATTAAAAGAAGTCACTTGAAGCAAGTCAAATTTACTTCAAGGTAGAACAAAATTGATTTGATATTTTTCCAAATCAATGATAGATTCCGCTAAACATAAATGGCTTGACTTAAATAAGGTTTACTTGAGCCAAGTGAGCCTAGCTTGGCAAAAGTGAAATACGTTCTGCTGCAAGTGACATAGGTTAGAATCAAGCAAACAAACTTCAAAATATTTACCTTCTTGAATGTAAGTCCTTGTTAGGGTGGTGGATCTTCACAATCGTAGCTTGGTCGTTATTCACTACAAGGAGAAAAAAGTCTTAAGAAAAATTATTGGAAATTGCATGAATTTTTACTAAAACTTCTAGGAATCGTGACTTATCCTGTCTTTATTAAAACATTACTAAACGTTCCTAATTAATTTTACTAGAGCGAATAGCAAAAATTCATGAGACTTTAGTAAAATTTATTTAAAAATTTAAGGATATTTATTAGAAACATTTGGTAATTTTTGAAAAAGTGACACGGTACGTCACGATTCCTAAGTGCTATAGAAATTTTTCTTAAGACTTTTTTCTCTGTGTATGCGTAGTAAAACTGAACATGCTCTCTAGGCAAAATTGGCGAGTTTATATACCCAAAATCTGGGCCCCATCTGACATCAGTGCCTTGACGTCACAGATTTCTGTATGTTTTAGGGTTTGTTTGATATTTTTCTATGTTCGCGGTGTAGAAATACCAAAATTCTTGCAGATTCTCAATGTTCTTTCACTTCTCGATGTGACTTTCACTTTCGACGATTTTCATGTTTCGTTGAGGCTACCGTTTCTATTAGTATTGACATGAGACTGTCATTGATTTATGACGGTTGGTTCTCTCAAACATTGATTGTAGGGGAACGAAAGTCGCATTCCGTTACAACACTATAGGCTGTTATGAGAGTGTCCCTGATCGACCGTTATGGGACCCATGATCGACAGGCTTATGTCGATTTTTTTTTAATTTTTTTTTATAATAAAAAAAAATTAAAATTTGAAATTAAATTTTGAACTTAAAATTTGAACTCTACTAACATATCAAGAATGAAGTGCAATTTTTGGCACAAGAATAAAAAGACCAGTTTACTGTAAATATTAAGAGGATGTTTAAATTGAAAATGAAGTTTGAATTCTCAGTTTCCCGTTAAAAATTGTCTTTTCTTAATTTTCAACAACTATGGTTAATCAATCAATCTAAAATTATTGTACATTGATTCTATATATTATTATAATAAATATAGAATAATTTACAAAAAATATTAATTATTGGCATGAAAGATTTTAATGTTTAATATTCTCTATATTGTCGGTCATTTTCCTTTGAAATCCTCTTAATATTCACATTTCCTTTTTACTCTTGTACCAGAAGGAAATTTTGTTAGTACAAGTCTGACAAGATCTGAGTCCTCAATTTGAATAACTTTTAGGACCTTCACAAATTTTTTTAGAATTTTTCAGAATTTTTTCAGATGAATTTATTTCTACAAGGGATTTAACAATAAATTTAATAACAATTAATTAAAATATATGTAAAGATTAATAATACATACACTTTTTAGTAGATTATGGGTCGCATCCACAGCACTGGTTGCTGTTTGATCGAATCGTTCAACAAATTGTCTTACAATCCGAAAATAGTGAAAATGGGAAAACAAAAAACCCTGATATAACATCGATAGATATAAACGTCAAGGAAATAGTCCACTTATTAGCAAAGGAAGAGGAATTGGTGGCAGCGCGTAAAAAAGCTGAAGAATTAGAACGTGAAAATACAGAAATATCAACGGCTCTAACGAAGAAAGAGCAGGAATTGGATCTAAGAAATCAAGAAAAGGTATGTTCTTTTCAGACACAGTAAGGTCAATATAATAAATCCATTATAAATGGTGATTCTTTTAATCTGAAATTTTCAAATACACTGCTGACAAAAATGGAACATCTTTAGTGTCTTTCATGAATTAAGTAAGACGATTTTTAGTTAAAATTAAATTTTCACTCCTAGGATACACGCAGAGAAAAATTTTGTTGAGATGACCAACATTTGTTTGATTAAACCAAATGATTTGGTCAAATTAACCAAATTATTTTGACACTTTCATGTTTGTTAATACAAACATTCATTTGGTTAATTTAACCAAATCAATTGTTCTTTAGAAATATTATTTTGTTATTTCAACCAAATGTTTTCTTCAATGCCATAATAGGGCATGCCCTTGAATAATTAGATAATGCATCTATACTGCCCCTATTATGTGTTAGTGATGTATTACTGATGATCGCCTCATCATGTCCTGAAGAGGCGTGCCCTTGCATATTTAAATTAGGTATTGATAAGGAATTTCAATTTAACCTTATAAGGTATGCCCTATAATACCTCTATTATTTACTATTGATGCAGCACTATCATCGCCTCGTCAATGCCTTATTTAATATACTGTAAATCCTAGTTCGTTTACGAACTTCTCTCGATTTACATTATGTAAATCTATGGAGCATTTTTGAGACAAATAAATGAATAAATATAATTAGATTAAAAAATTTAATTAATATAATGAAATACACTTATGGTTCCAACGTTGGATCCAACGGTTGAATTTTTCATGGGGCAGGATCTTACGTATGATCCTACGTATGATTTTTTCACAGGGTATTAAATATTAACTTTTGATTAATATTATGCCATCATAATTTCTCATTTCATTCTTTCAATTATATATTATTATCAAATTAAATTATTTTGTATTATGTTAAGAAATTTTTGAGAAAAAAGGTCCCGCGTTTTTGAATAGACATGTCGGTAATAGCAGTTAGTTTGACATCCTCTTAAAGTGATGTATAAGCCTATCTATGCAATTCAAAAACTGGAAATCATGCTATTTC
>JABFQA010000838.1:0-16525 GCA_022817065.1 Probaryconus sp. ZL-2020 | reverse complement strand
TTGTTTCTTAGCCGTAAATTATCTATGTATAAACGTTCTAAGGCTTTGGCAGTGAATAACAATCGAAATTATGACATGACCGATTAGCAGATAAAGATATATAACTAACATTATACCAAAATAAAAAATCTAAATTAATAAAATCTAAAATTAATTTCATCGACTTAAAAATTATAATATTTCTATATAGCTCTTTATAGTTACATTCATTTCGATTTTTTTTTTTCTTATAAAAACTTTGTATCTCTTAAGTTTATTTATCTCTACAAATTATCCTTTGATTCTGAGTTTTATAAAAGATTTACTGCTTAATTTTAATTTGTTCTGCTCCACGGCTGTCAGAAAATCGATGTTGACTGTGTTCTTCAAACGAAAGGCAATATGGATCTCCTTCTTCTTCGTGTTTCATCTAGCCTTGGTCCGTCAGCGGGCAACTGACCTGCTTCTGTACAAGACCGACAGCAGAATTTGGCATAGTATTTATGTGTACAATAGTTAGCCATAACTATGAGCTCGCATTTGGCGAAGTATGGATTGTCTTTACAGTTAGGATGAATAAAGATACCTATTGAAAACGAATCTTTTAGGATTAATAAATCCGCTTAATAAATATAAAAAGAACATCCATGCAAACGAATGTAAAAATATTTCTCACCAGCCACTCGAATTTGTACACTTTCAGAGCCATAAGAAATTTCATTGGAAGCTTCGCATCTGTATTCACCTGAATCATTTCTGTTAGCATCGTTTATACTTAGCCGATTACCTTCTGAAAAAAAATATAATCACATTAATGACTTCATTCAAGAAATCAAATTAAATTCAAAGAAGTGTACTTGTTTAAATAGAATTAAGAATTTATAGATAACACGAACCTGATATTCGGACACGATTATCTGGGACAATTTGTTGATCGTCTTTATACCAAATAACACGAGCTGGCGGATAGCTCGTTACACTGCAATCAATATTAATGTCACTTCCTTCTGGGAATTGTGTTTGCGGTACCGACACATTTATGCTCACTGGCACTACAAACATTTTAAACGATTAACATTGAATGATATTTACCAAAAAAAAAAAAATATATCGTCTAAAACATATCAATATAAATTATTAACAACAAATATTTTTTATTTTTTTAATCAACATCAATATGATAATATTTCCAAAAAGCATGCTCACCTACAGAACCAGGTGGTCTTTCTGTGTATCTTGGAGGAGGAAGAGGAGGAACGGTTGGAGGACGAGTGTATCGAGTAGGAGGATATCGTGATGGCGCATGTGTTTGATTGTCTGGACGGTGAGGTCTATAAGGATATTGGGGCTTTTGAGTTGTGGGAGGTCTTTGTGGCGGAGGTTCCAAATATTGGAGGTATTCTTGATGTTCAGGTCTGACATTGTAAAAGGTACCAATGGCATGCAATCTGACAGTCCAGGATGCAGCTCTGTCAATACCGTTGTAAGCTTGACAGGTATAAACCCCGAGATTAGTAAGATTTACCACACGAATATGCAAAGCATAGTCCGAGTCTTGTTCGAAGTTTTCGGACGATAAGGGTAACATTGTATTGCCTCGCCACCATGTCACTTGTGGTCTGGGCCACCCCAAAGCGTAACAACGAATTACAGTTGGCGCATTCATGTTTACCGTAACTGTTGCCTCCGGTTCACCGGCAATAGCAGCCGGACGATCATGGGGTTCTGAAGTTTCAAATGAACAGTAACATGCAAGAGTGTAATAACTACTAATCATGCCAAATCACCCATAGGAAATAATAAACATTTCTTTACTGTTGCTATTTCTATACTTTTAAACAATGAATAATATTATTTAGTTTTCATTAAAATGCAAAAAAATTTCAATGATTAAGTTTCATAACAAAAACTCAAACTACAACTGCATGTTATTAACAACAACATTTAGCGTTAAACAATATCACACAATTATCAACTGTTTGTTAGCATACAATACAATCTACTGAATAAATCATTTCCCAACAAAACAATGAATGTAATTTGAGCACTTGCCTGTAATTTCCAAATGATATTCAACTCTAGCAGGAGAACCTAATCCATTATCTGCTGTACATATGTAAATCCCGCTATCGTACGTAAATAAGTTTGTAATTTGCAATGAACCATCAGGTAAAATACGTCTTCTCTTTTCGTATTCGTTAATCTACGAATACAAAACACGAATTAATCATTTTATTTGTGAGAGGAAAATTATCATTGAATGGAGAAGTATTAACTTTTATTGCAATTGACATTAATGATCAATTACCAAATTTGTGTCCTTCCTCCATGTGATAGTTGGGATGGGTATACCAATAGCGACGCATTTCATGACAACCATTCCACCCTCTTCAGCCCTTAAAGATGGTTGTTCAGGCTGTTGAATAGCAGCGGGAACGCTACCAGGATGCGGGGATGTTACGTTCATGATTGGAGGTAATGTGGCATGTTGCTCATCCGAAGCGGGCTCCAAACAGGACGTGCCACAACCATTAGTACAGCACTTCCAGTCACCGGAACAATCCGCATCTGTCAAACATTCTTGTTCACATCGCGAGCTGCTCGACACGACAGGACAACGTCCGCGTTTATTTGCTGAAAAAACACATAATTATTTTTATTACACCTGTCGTTCTCAGTAATATACGTGTCATTTCAGTTCAATAATTATAAAAAATGTAACAACATTTAAAGAAAGGCAAATTTTATTTCGTTATATGATTCACGAATGTTTCACTAAATATTGACTCGACTACTAGTTTTGTTATTTGTAATTTTAATTTTTATGTGCGAAAAACAAAATTAGATATTATATTATTAATTACTTTCTCTACAAACTGCGATAGATTCAGCTCCACCTGGCCTGGGAACAACAGTTATGGAACATGTTGTTCCTTCGGGACAGTCTTCATTTCTGCAAGGATCAACGCATCTACACCGTTCGCAATCTTCATCGTCAACGTATGCTTCTTTTCCGTATGGACAGCGTATAGTAGTACATTCATCTCGGGCTTCAGCGCATGGATCTTTTTGTCGTACATCGACATCGATTTCATTACTCGCTATAAAGTAAAAAAAAAAAAAACTTATACAATATTATTATTAACAAAATTATAAATATTAGTTATTCTTATGATTTTATTTGACAAAATATCTATATAAAACGTTATATTGTTAATAAATTTAAGTTAAATATTAGTAATCCATTGAAGGTCAGATAAATTTGATAGTTATAATTCTGATTTTACCAGAAACTTAATTATACTGCCTTTTGATCAATTGGAATTTTTAATACGGAGATCATTCATTGGATTAAATATAAATTAAAAATTAAAAGCATAATTTATAAAACATGTGATATAAAGCATAATGTAGTTGACTCTGTAAATAAAGAAATTTCTTTCAATTAATCTGCAGCTTTCAGTACTGTAATTTTATAAATATAAAAATAGCGAAATATGTACAGCGTGTTGCTTCTGCGAAGTGCTGTATGGGATTAATGTTTGCGTAAGGAAAATCGAATAGCGGCTCCAATATTTATAACTTACTCCTGTAACAAGCATTAATGCAAGACTCAAAGGTCTTGAAATTGTTGCGATTGCCGCCGCAACCGGTATAGATAAATGCTTTGCAAGTCTGTTCATCTTGATCAAAATAAAATCGCCTGTACTGACCGGCGGAACAAGAGCCACTGTCAACCGGTTCTATGCAGATTGCTAAATCATTTTATAAGACATTGACGATATGAATAATTTTATTAAGGAAGTGAAGAAAAAAAAAAAAAACATTTTCATTATTATAGTGACAATTGATTAAACGTACCTAAATTGGATAATGCTGTGTTATTTCCTGGGAAAGATGGTTCTTCTCGATAAATGCATACAGATTCACACTCGGATGAAGAACTAAATCGATTGGCATTTCCATCACAGCCACTGTACATAAATTCACGACAAGTGCGTGTGTTTCGATCGTAAAAGAATTTAGGGAAATTTTCTCGACATGGTCCAGGATCAGCCTCAAGGTTGCAAATATCTAAAAAAAAACAAAAAAAAAATTATTTTCATTAGATATTTAAAAAATTTGATATTAACAATATTTTGTAATATGTTAATATTTTACCTTCTCCTTGGAAGTATCCACAAAGTCTTTGACACTGTTCTTCAGATTGAAATCTATTTGCGTTTCCGTCACAACCGCCATAGATAAAAGCTTGGCATTCCCGTCGATCTTTGTCGTAATAAAACGCAGTTACATCGTTATTGCAAGGTCCCGCATCTGGTGGCTCTGAACAAATTGGACTGCTGGGTATGACTTCGATTCCAGGTCGTGTTTCAGGTTCTCTTGGTTCCATTGGTTGACGTCTACATTTCCTTTCACAACTTGCTAGATCTTCAAAGCGATTCTTGTTACCCAAACAACCACCATATTCATACGAATAACAAGCATCTGAACCCTTATCGTAATAGTATTGAGTGAGTGTACCGTTGCAAGGACCGATCAAAACAGGCAAATCGCAAGCATCTGCAAAGTTTTTCATTGAAATATCCATTAGTAAATGCCATATTTACTGAGACAAATAATTTAAAGGATTAAAATCTTTTAGCATTAAACAGAAAATTAAATGTTAAGTTTAAAATTAATATATGTCATAATAATGTATTTTATCTTATAAAAAAATTCTAAAAATACGTATATATATATATAATTTGTTGTGTAGTGAAAGTCCATTTATCTCGGTTTCCGCGTTTCTTGAATTGCGTTATAAATATATGTGTAATTATTAATGTTTATACTTTGTGCTTCTCCGCAGCGATATTCGCATTCCTCGCGTGAATTGTAATTATTGCCATTGCCACCGCAGCCACCGTAAGTAAACTGTTTGCACGTTCCTTCTCTGCTATCATAAAACCATTTAAGTTGATTCTCAGTACAGGGTCCACGATCATCAGGAAGGAAGCAGAATTCTGAAAATAATTATTTTTCACAATGATATTTCTAAATATCATTTAGACTTATTGTCTGAAACGCCATATCATTTTTTATACGAACAAAATTTAATAAATAACGCTAGAATGAAATGTGTTGAAAAGCTTCATTAGAAACTTTTATCTTGTAAATAAAAATAAAATTACCTTTCGTGAATTCAGTTGTTGTCGGAGCGGATGTATTATATGTTGACTTGCATCTGTTGATGCAATCATGTTCAGAAGCAAAGTTATTTCCGTTTCCTCCGCATCCGCCATAATAGAATTGTCTACAACGCTGCTCGTAGGAATCATAGTACCACCGTTGAGTGTAATTGTGACACTCTCCCAAGAGAGCAGGAAGAAGACAAATATCTTGGACTGTTAACAATATATTTGTTACGATTATATTGATATAACAAACAATCAATTGATTAATGAAATTGAGAAAAAAGGGAATACAAAAATGATTTCTTGGAATGAAAACATTCAACTGAGTTTCTCATAGTGGTTCTATTTAAATTAGTTCTGATTATAATGAAACTTATCTTACCAATTTTCGGAGGACAATCAGATTCACATGCATCACTAGACACAAAATTATTTTTATTTCCACCACATCCGCTATAATAGAATGGCATGCATCGATTTTCTGCCTGATCAAAGTACCACCTTGGATCCTTCTCTCTACATTCACCTTCCGCTCGCGGTAGTGAGCAAGAATCTAGTTTTATTTAAACAGTCATCATGCACAGTTAACAGTTATCCACACCAAAATGCTATAAATATCATTCTAATCAAATCATTAATTCTATAAGCTTTTTTTATATTATTTTAATATAAATATAATTTCTATGTTAAAAGTGCAATTTTTTTATCTACTTTTAAGTTAGATAAACCTTTTACCTCTACTAATAAATATAAATCTATAATAATCTGAACACAGTAATAATGAAAAATAACAGGAAAATTAATTTCTGACTAATTAGTTCGATTAATTATTTTTTTTGAAATACTGTAATTCCTGTTATTTTCTAATTAATGTTACATCACATGCGGTTGATTACGATTCTAATAAACTGTCATACCAAACACCATTATAATCATTATTTAATAAAACGGTTTCCTAAGTGAAAATGTCTGATATCTACCTTTACTTCGGCCAGGTTGCAAGCATTTTTGTTGACAAGCGATATCCGTGGGGAAATTATTGGCGTTGCCTTTGCAGCCGCCGTATCTGAATACTTCGCAGGACTGAGAATTTTTATTGAAATACCATCTGTTGAAGTTTCCTCTGCATGGACCTTCGACCTTAGATTGTTCACATGGATCTATATATAAAATAACATTTCAAATATTTTTAGTAATTTTTGATAATTGATAGAATGTAAAAAGCTTTTGCATTTTGAATAAATAAATACCATCATCACTTGATGTAACGCACAGTTCTTCACATTCTTCTTGAGTCTTAAATTTATTGGCGTTTCCAAGACAACCACCGTAAATGAATTGTCCGCACTGATCTCTTTCATTGTCATAATACCACAATGGATAATATCCTTCGCACGGTCCACTGATTTTCGGTAAGTAACAAGCGTCTGTTCATAAAAATTAATGACATTTATTTAAAAGAAAATTATTTGAATCCTGAAAAGATATTGATTTAATTGTATGATACAAACCTTTGCCTTTTGGTTCCACGCAAATGTCTTTGCATTCTTCCTGTGATTTAAAGCGATTTCCATTGCCTTCGCAACCACCGTACCAAAATCGAGAACAACCGCCATAAACTGTGTCATAAAACCAGTTGACAGTAAAGTCGTGACAAGGGCCACGATCTTTTTCTAAAGCGCAAGCTTGTCCTGGAATTGACGGTACCGTTTGACATCCTTCGAAATTTTCTCCTCGCGCTTCTTCAATTCCATCCTCACAACAACCATATTTAGAATCCGCGCAAGTACAACCTAAGTAATTTGGTCCCTTTGCCGGTGTTCTTTCATCTGAGCAGCATCTGAATTCAGTATTTTCACAACCACAACCTGAGGACATATTTAATATGCAGTTTAAAATTAGTAAAATAAAAATTATTTAATAAATTTGATTACCTTGAGAATGCGGTCCTTTAGCTATTGTGACTCCATCAGGACAACAACCAAATTGATAAGTGTAACAGGGACAACCTTCAAAGTTGGGCCCTGGTGATGGTGTAAATCTGTTGGGACAGCAACCATGCTCAGTATATTGGCATCCACATCCTTCGTTGTTCCGTCCACGTGCAGCAGTTGTGTTGTCTGGACAACAGCCAAATCTTGAATATTGACAACCACATCCATAAAAATCTGGTCCTCGAGCAGGCATAATATTATCAGGACAGCATTTGAAAGGTGACGATAGGCAACAACCTTCTCTGCTTCTACCATGTGCTGCGGTAACACCGTCTTCACAGCAACCATAGGTGCTATTACCACAAGGAACATTACAGCCTTGATAAGCTGGTCCATAAGCTGGAATAAAAATTAAATAAATACACATGTTACATACAATTTATAATCGAAATTAAAAAGAGCATTTTACCTGGAGAAACACCATCTGGACAGCAACCGTAATAAGAGTTAGAGCAATTTCTTGCATCAATAACGTCGCAACCTTGGAAATTGGATCCACCTGCTGCTTTTAGACCATCCGGACAACATCCATATGTAGAATTAGCACAATCTCCTTCCATCACTGTAACTGTATCGTATTCCGGAAGTGCAGTTGTTTCTTCTTCACATCCTATAATAAATTAAATTGAATTTAGAATAAAAGAAATAAATATTTTCCAATGAAATAGTTTTATTTTATATGACATAAATATTTACCTGTACCATTTGGCCCAGCAGCCTTAATACCATCAGGACAACAACCATGTTTCGTAACATTACAACATCCAAGATTATTTTTGCCAGAAGACGGTGTTTCACCATCTGGACAGCATCCGAATCTAGAAAAAAAAAAAAGTAAATAATTACGTTATTTTTATGCATGTTGAAAACATATTTAAAAAATCTAAATTATAATATTAGTTGAAAAATAATAAATCTTACTCAGTCTCTCCACAAGGAATTGGGCAACCTTCATAGTCATTGCCTCCTGACGGTGTAACTCCATCCTTACAACAGCCAAATAGTGTTTCTCCACAATGAGAATCGGGACAACCTTTATACTTCTTACCCAAAGCAACTGATACGCCGTCAGGACAACAGCCATATTTGGTTTCTTGGCACGTAAGAGGTGTGGGGCATCCTTTACCAAATGATCCCTCAGCAGGTGTGATTCCATCGTAACAACATCCGAATGGTGACGTTTTGCATGATTTCTGTTTAGGTTTACATTTCCTCTTCGTGACAGCAGTTGCCCATATATCAGTGACTAAAATTAAAAAATTTAATTTATAAAAATTAAATGTAAACAAGAGATCTTAAGATTGTTCATAATTCATGAGATCTTACTATGCGTTCGTCCAGTAAGATCAGTTTCTTCTGTGACTGTGGTTCCAGAAACAGTTGTCATTCCAGATTCTGTTGTGAGTCCGGATTCTGTAGTCATTCCTGACTCTGTGCTCGCACCAGATTCAGTGGTAAGTCCAGATTCCGTGGTTTCTCCAGATAACGTTGTCATTCCAGATTCTGTGGTTTCTCCAGATCCAGTTGTCATACCAGATTCTGTGGTCAATCCAGATCCAGTTGTCATTCCAGATTCTGTGGTCAATCCAGATCCAGTTGTCATTCCAGATTCTGTGGTCAATCCAGATCCAGTTGTCATTCCAGATTCAGTCATTTCTGCTGACCCTGTTGTTAATCCAGATTGCGTTATTTCTTCAGATCCTGTAGTCATTCCCGACTCAGTTACTTCGGCAGATCCTGTTGTCATACCAGATTCGGTACTCTCTCCAGAAACAGTTGTTCCAGCTATTGTAGTCTCTCCAGATTCTGCGGTCTCTACTGATGTTACTCCAGCTTCAGTTGTCTTTCCAGATTCAGCTGTCATTCCAGATTCGGTGGTTTGTCCAGAAGCCGTTGTTACGCCTGATTCTGCAGTCTCTCCACTGGCTAAGGTTGAAGCAGACTCAGTTATACCACTCGATACTGTCGTTTCGCCTGATGCTGCTGTTTGTCCAGATTCTGTTACTCCACTAGTTTGTCCTGATTCTGCTGTCTCGGCTCCAGTTATTGTTGTTTCATCAGAAGATCCACTAGAATCGCTAGTTACAGTTGTTGCACCTGAAGAATCTAAGTAAAGATAAATATATGTTAATTTTATATCATTTATATAATGATAATTTAATGATAGACATCTTACCATCAACTGTGGTGGCAGAAACATCAGTTACAGAACTCACAGTACTTATGTCAGAAGTTGTAGCAGTTTCGTCAGTGGATGTTGTATCAGTTACATCGGAAGAAGTTGTGGCTGTGGCATCTGTACTATCAGTACCTGAACTCTCTGTGGATTTTGGACTAGAATCAGATGACGTCTCACCAGTAGAATCCGAACTGTCGGTTGCAGAAGGTTCTGTTGATCCTTCTGACGATGTTACGTCTGTTGCACTAAATTCTTCTGTTTTGTCAGTAGCACCTGATTCTTTTGTAGCTTCTGAACCTTCAATAACACAATTATTACATTATTTATCCTCTAAATATTGTTCTATCTATTTAACAGAAAGTGTATTTACCAGGTATTGTAGTTTCATCAGTTCCTCCAGATTCTGTTACTTTCGTCACACCAGACGCAGTTGTTTGATCAGTTCCTCCAGATTCTGTTACTTTCGTCACACCAGACGCAGTTGTTTGATCAGTTCCTCCAGATTCTGTTGCTTTTGTTTCACCAGAAACGGTAGTTTGTTCAGATCCTCCAGTTTCTGATACTTTTGTTTCACCAGACATAGTAGTTAAATCAACCCCAGATGCAGTAGTCTGATCCAATCCAGATACTGTAGTTTCTTCTGATTCTGCAATTGTAGTTTCAACTGATCCTGCAATCGTAGTTTGACTAGTTTCGGATATCGTTGTTTCTTTAATTCCAGATACAGTACTTTCAAACATAGTCGATTCTTCCGGTGATGTACCACTGCCTTCCATTGTAACGACAGTTAATAGTGATGACATCAAGTCAGTTTCACCAGTGCCACTGCCCTCAAAATCACCACTGCCTTCGGTTGGAGATGGTATGTCACCTCTACTAAATACACCGTCACTGAACATCATATCCAAAAGGGTACTTCCGGTTGCCCCAGTTACTGTTTCCCCAGTTTCCATTGGTGAACTCAATGGCGTCACCGCTGTCATATCCTTTCCCTTTATAAAAGAAATTAAATCATATTAAATGACAAATACATTATAAGGGTATGAGAACGTAAAAAGAAAATTATTACGGTCATAAGGCTGGGTTTAATTTTTTCGAAATCCTCTTCTTCTTCTTCTTCATCTTCACATTCTTCTTCCTCTTCTTCCTCATCGATTAATGCTTTCGCTTTGGTAGGTTCAACTGGAGTAACTTCATCTGTGAATATTAAATGAAAAAAGAAATTGTTATCATTTAATTACTGGATTATGTTGGATATATAAAAAGGTAATCGTGAAAAATTAGTTACCTTCAACGCAAGGATGTTCATTGCAATCCTCACTACTAAACATAATTGTTTCTTGATCGCATTCGGTAATGGGTACCGTTTTATTATCCTTCAGACAAACTACTTTTCTCGTTATTTCACCGCCATCGCATGGTTTCGAACACTAAACATACACGAAACATGAAATATCATTTCGCTACTTCTCTTGAGGGATTTAAAATATTGTCGCTGTCTCCATATTTTCATAACATAATTCGTGGGGGTAGTTTTTCATCGTGCTCATGAAATATGCATTAGCACATACAATATGCGGAAAGTTGATGATGTTCCGTCCCGGTAAAAATTAGCACGATGAAATAAATAAGAAATTATACGATACCTTGCTCCACGGTCCGGCAAACCATTCGCCTTTGCATTCTTCGTCCTTGACAGTACATTCCATCGTGTTGTTGTACTTTTTCTCCGAATCACATTGAGATTCAGGAACCTTCTTTATAGTCTCTTCAGTTTCGTAAGTTGCACAGAAAACTTGTCGCGTTTGAACGCCTGTGCCGCATGCTGCCGAACACTATACACACACGCAAAAACTAATGTAATTATAAAACTTATAGCTAATTAATTTTCTATCTATATGATAATGTTTTCTTAAAAATGCGTAACAAATTATAACGAAGAGACAGATTTTGCTGAAAATTCATAATCGGTGTTTTCATGTGTTTAACAAATATAATGTTAATAAACAATTTATGGAGATTGAATTTGATTTGTGAAATGTTTAATTACAGTCGTATTGGCATTGTTAGCGATTTCCTAAGGTATGTTATTGATAACAACATGAATGAAATTGCTGAGTAAAGTATGTCTACCTCACTCCATTGCGTAGTAAACCATTGATATTCACAGCTTGTTCCGGTTTTGCATTCTCTTTTAGTTGGTGGCTTCTTGTCCAAGTCACATTTTTCATCGGGATACACGGTACCACTTTGCGTGGCACAATGTACTGTTCTGGTTTCTTCATCGAGGCCGCATTTGTCATCGCACTGCAATTATTCAATGTTATCAGTAGAGAATACATTTTACATGTCACTTAATTAGCGTTGAAACAAAAACAAAGAATTACAGTCTAATCTTCGTAAAAAAAATTTAGTACTCAACCGAATAAATTAAAATACAACTGTACAATTAAAGCACTATAAAATGTGCAATTAACAGTTTTGATTCAATTTTTGTTTTTACTTACACCACTCCAATCTGACGTTACCCAATCCAAACCCTCACAAGGCCTTAATTCGCAAGGCATCTCTTTCTCTGGCATGTCATCCGCACAAGCAGAATCATCCAAAACTTCTATTTTCCCATCGTCGCTTTTACGATAACATGTAACGTTTCTATTCTGTTTTCCTGGTCCACATAAACGATCGCACTGTTAAACGTGGAATAAAAACAAAAATTATACAATCATAAAAAGTTCGTTAATTAATTAAATGTATTTTTTTTTTGAATGAGTTATAAACTAACCGGTCTCCATGGACCCAAATGCCATTGTGGACAATCGAGGTCTTTATTGCACGCTTGTCTTGTCGGACCCTTAGGACCTTGCCTTTGGAGACACTGCGATTCCTCGATCATTATTCTTCTTCCACCGGACATGATCTGTTCGCATGTAATGCTGCGGGTTTGTTCGCCACTTTCCCCGCAATGCTTCGAACACGGAGACCACTCACTTTCGACCCAACCCGGTGGACAAGAATCTTCGTTGCAAGATTGAGTATCTTCCGGTTCCAGTTGCGAGTCGCAAAGCTTTTCGTCCACAGGTTCATTATTTCTTCGTCCGACGCAAGTCACATTTCTCGATTGGAAACCTTTCAGCGCATGAGAATAAATTGATTTTCTTTACTAACAGCTTTTCTTTCGTCACCAAAGTAATCGAAAATATTTGTCTGTGGTTCATTTATTTAAGATTTCTTTTTATTTATTATTATTTAAAAAAAAATAAAAAGTACCTCCACCACAACTTGCACTACATGGCCCAAATTCATCCATATCCCAAACATACACATCAGAATCTGCACCAGCAAATGTCTTTGGAATGCTATATTCGTAATCAACTCCTACGTTTCTGTCTTGAACGAGAAGCTTTAAAAAAAAAAGTAAATGTTTATGTGAAACAAAGAAGCTTATGAACATTTTAATTTTCGAAAGCATGAATATACTATTAAATACTATTACGGTCGTGTAAAATGCATTTGCCAAATAAATTAAGTAAATACCCTTATTCGTTATTTTTTCGAATTTTATTTGGCTTTAAAAAGAATCTATTTCTTTTGAAATGTTGTTTAGGTGAATGTGCTGATGAATAAAAAGTTGACTTTTTTTTTTTTTTTTCTACAAGACTTACCACTATAAAAATAGGTTCGCTCGTCGGACCTAAAGCTGAGAGTTTATCAGGTGCGGAAAATCCTTGAGGATCGCGTGAGTAATGGAAAATTGTTCCTGAAAATCTCATACTACGCGGGAAGTCTATCCTCCAATTTCCATTTAAATAATAGTGTCCGGTTGTGTTACGAATCGCTAGAAATTATATAATCGACGATTCAATAGAATTCAATTTATATTAAAAAGAAAAAGGAATTCTTTTTCATCATTTTTCACTTAAAATCTCGAGTGATAATAGTAAACCTTTAATAACATACAAATTAAACAAATTCTTGTTTTCTTATTTAATTATTAAATGAATGAAAAAATAATTTACCGAGGTAGTTATTTGACGGCGTGATCTCTTGGATCTTAATATTGGTCGCGCCTTGTGGAATAAGTAAAAAGTCGTTATATCCTGAAAAAAATGGCACATTGAATTAAAGCGAATAAATTATTTTGGACTATTATTAATTAAGATAATATATATCCAAAAGACGTTGTTTAATTAGCTGCCATGTATATTCCATTTTGGTCTGGATTTATCATCACAATAACTTGATGTTACAAGATCTCATGTCAGTTAATTGCGTGAAATTATATCTGATTGTGGTCACAGTAAATTGTAGCGCAACGTACCGCCTTGCAACTTATCTGTGTCGAAGAGTCCATTCACGGTGTTACAATCCGATCCGTCACCTCCGCAATTCCGACAAGCGTCTTCCTTAGCGTCGCTGCCTAGCATCGAATCGCATCCAACAGGCTAATAACAAATTGAACGTAACATGATCGACAGATTCTGTCAGCTGTGTAAGCTCGGTAATATGCTCGCTTGGAAATCAAATCATAATATTTATGAGCCATTCTTAATTTAACATCCTGACAAATCTGGCGGAAGTCGTGAACCAAGATTCGCTCGCTTATAACGGATAGAATTGTTTGACAATGTTTAAACATTGTCATCGGATATTTTTAATTTAATAAACCCGGCGACGTGTGTCATATATTTATAATTCCGGTTTGAAACTGTATACTAAATTCTCTATTAATGCGAGACTCGTGAAATTTTAATTAAAACAGCAGTTATTGAATTATCGTTTCGTATAATATATATATATTTTCGGTATTTAGATTAAAGTTTAATTAAAATGGAAATACTATTTTTGCATGCTATATAATTCACATTTCTACAGAGTTTTATTATTATGCTTACCATACAAGTTCCCTCGACGCATACATCATTGCCTTCAACATCACATGGCGTGCCATCGATAACAGTCGATTTGTGCCTGTAGAAAAATCTTTCTCCTCGAGGCATACAATTCAGTTCACATTTTTTGGGAGCTCCTGTGTACGGAATCCAACTGAAACATTTTCATTTAATTGCTATTAAAAATAGTTTTGTGCCGGTCATCGAAAATTGTCTACTAATTTTTTCCATATTTGTCCATATTCAGCTTCGAGCGATACACAGACAAAATTGAAAGCTAATTATCCAAGTGATCAAAAATATGCGAACACCAGGATTTTTTTTATCAAATTTCAGCTCCGGGTTATTAGTGTAAAAGATTATCTCTTATCAACTGTGAAAAACCTTTCATATTATTTCAAGCTTCTTTTATTCTATTAATACAGTTCGTTTAATTTAATGTTCAAAAAGTAATCGAATTAAAAAAGAAAAAAAGAAAAAAAAAAGAAAAATTCGTAACACAAATGATTAATGTTTAAACGTGAAAGGAACTTACTCGTAATAGATGCCCTCAAAAGGAACATTATTAAATTCGCCGCACTGTTCTGCTCGAAAATCACGAGGCTCTCCTTCGCATTTCTGTGAAATGTAAAGATTATTATTTTTGTTTTTTAGAAACTCAAAAGTTTATGGAAACAATCAAAAATTGTGCGTTCAAATTATTTACTTTACAGTCGAGTGTTTGCGGATTTGTACTTTCTTTTTTCTCTTTTCTTTTTGTTTCGTGTTGAAAGAGGCACGAGCACGCATGAAATCATGTTTGCAGCAAAGCATGCAAATCCGATTTACAAACACTTTGCATATTATAAGCATATTCTATGAGCTCATTTTGACGCATTCAGCTGCACAATGAAAATGCAAAGAAGAAAAAAAAAGGAACACTTTGCATTTGAAGATGTACAAATGTTGTCAAGTTGTTCAGCATAAAGATTTTTGTCAACTACAACTAATATTAACGAATAAATTGTAAACAAATTTTACTTGTTGAAAGTGAAGACATCTACAATTGTTTTTATTTTATAAATTGGAAACTTGAAATGCAAAATTCAATTTCGACGAAAGCTGAGAATAATGGAGAAAATAATTGTGAGTCTGCAATTTGCAAATGGCCTGTGTTTAATTCACAGGTGCTTTATTCGCAGTTATATTTTCAGTGACGATTCATTTTGTTTTATAGTAATATCGATAAATCGAGGCGCGGAGTTAAGTGAAAAGGAAGAAAAGGGATCCCGCAGGGAACAGTATCACGCATCGAGGACACTAGGAGGATTTATGACGGGTGCTTTCTCGCCTTCTGCGATTGACTATGGGGTAAAAGATACCTCATACTGTTAACGAAAGAAGAAAAAAACATTAGCAAGAGAAAAAATATTTATGCTTGATTAAACATCGAGTAGTCGTTAAAAGTGAATTAAAAAAATTAATTGTACTTCAGAAAACAATTTTTTATGTTTTTGAAAACGTTTGCGATGCAAATGGAAGATGATTCAATAATTCTTTTGCCGGTGGATTTATTAATTTCTTTCAAAATTTATGAAGCAAGACGTACACGCAATTTTACTCGGAGGAACGTGCAAATCTTATTTTCTAACGCATTCTACGACAATGCCTTATTTTAAACAAAACCACCTGAAGATATTTATCTTCGACGTTTTATCAAAAGGAACACTCTGCTTAACTTGAAAATATCGTGAACATAAATTATTTCATTCTGACGTCGAACTTTCTCTGCTTTAGACACGATTGGATGCTATTTTAAAATATCGTTCATTCGGCGCAACGACTCCGTGTATTTTACCTCACCGATGTATCCTTTTTAAAAATGAAAAGGTCTCATTAAACTGAAAATCGTTATGATTTAAGCGACTTTTATATTTCACATTTTTAATTCACATATATTACAAGTGAGTTCGCCGGTGATTACTTATTAAACTTTTCTGATGGATTTTTATTCGAATGTCAATTACGCTGAAAAACAATTGATTTAATTTCATTCAGTTCGATGAATTACAAAAGAAAATTTTTTGAGGTTTTGCAATAAATATTTATCTTCCATATATTATTCTAAAATATTACATATTATTTCGGCATTTTTTGATATTTTTCCAAAAACTGATTTCTAGTCAGTCGTATATTATAGTCAGATATGTTCAACAATATGTAGAAATGTGTTAAATATGACTTATTTCTGAATAATAATGCAAAAAACACGAGAACGAACATTTTTCACCATTTTTGAACTTTTTTCAAAGTGATCACAAAATA
>JABFQA010000837.1:0-16537 GCA_022817065.1 Probaryconus sp. ZL-2020 | reverse complement strand
CGCTGATTTTGTGATTGCAATTAATGTAGCGAGGGCGCTCGTTAATTGGCTTGTAATCGGGCACTATTACACCGAGGCGCGAGTGAGCGGCCGAGCGGCGTCAGCCGCAAAAACCCGCAAAGCCCGCAGACATTAATTAGCCGGACACGAGGTAGCTCGCCCCGATCAATAAATTAGAGACCTCTTTGATCCGCCACGCCGATATAAACGGCGTTTTGCTCTTCCGCTTGGCTCGCGATAAACCTCCGCTCTGCCTCTTCCTATCGTGAACGACCTGCAGAATTACGATCCTGTCACCGGGTGTCGGCAGCAATCGCCTCCTTCGGCCGAATTTTATTTATGACGACGATTCCGCGAATTCTTACCATTTCGCTGAAACCAAACCTTATTTATACTTCCAGGAGCCTCGAGGAGCGTGGCTTATATAGGGTTTATAATTTCCAATGTCTTTTTGCTTGACTGCGTATTGCTGGACACATAAATTCAATAGGCTCCAGGACGTATAATTTATAATTAAATGATACTAATTTATGGAACTCTGAAAATTATTGTTCGTGCTTAGATTCATTCGAAGGAATGTGTCATCTCTAGATTTTTAACTCGGTACAAATTACGATTCAACCGTCTGTGTGTGTGTGTGTGTGTCGTTTTTCTTGTAATGTGGATCAAGTTTCTAATGTTGAAATTTTTTTCAAAAGATTTTGATTTAGATATACGTTCATCATAAAACAATCTTCAACGATAATTCTAAATGATAATTTAGTAACGGATAAAGGCAATTTTTCATTGAAGAAATCGATTCGAAATTATTCCATACACTTATTTATCTTAGGCAATGTAACTATTAGATAATCCCACGAAGTGCAAGTTAGACATTAGAAAAGGAGGAAATTGCTGAACATGATTTGAATATAACAGTCAATTATAATTGCAAGTGCTTGAGTTTTAATTCCCGACTTAACTGATCTGAACCTTGCTGACCACACACCATTTAATGAACCATTAAGTGCGATTGCGAAGTGCTGACTTGCGCTTATATATTATCTCTTCATACTTAAAGCCGAAGTTTAATGCTATGTTGTTTGTCGAACTGCCTTTGGAGTTACAACAATGGTTCTCTCTTCTGTACACTCCACTTTTATATATTCATAATAACTGGTATTAAATAACCATCACAATTAGGTGTCGTTTGTTTATTAAAGAGAGAGAGAGAGAGAGAGAGAGAGAGAGAGAGAGAGAGATATTCCAATTACAGTAGTTAACCACATAAAAACAAGAACAGAAGCGAGGGGCGAGGTGGGGATAGGAAAATAAAAGCAGGTTTTATCAGTAAGAAATTTCAATATCAACGTTAATTGATAAAATCTCATAAAATATAACATTACACGTTTTAGAAACAGTGAAACCTCGCGCTGCTGTTGATTATGTGGAATTAAACGAGTTCATGTAAAACGTTTGTAGGCATATTTTTATTACATTAATAACATATGAAATTACATATATAATGTTGGTAATAAATTACTGTAATATTTCTGTGTCAAGTTGAAATAAATGAATATGAAAAAAATGTTAACGTTTTCTTCGTTAATCACTACCGGTGCTGTCGACTTTTGAAACTTGTAGAACATAATGATGTAAAAGTAATGCCGTATTGTTAAGAGTAATGATAGTTTTCTACAAGTTTTCAAATTTAATTATGTCGGAATATTCATAGCCGATAAATAAATAAGGCATTTTACACAATTTATGCGTTAATTACTAATACACGCAATAAATAAGATCTGGATTTTGCATGCAACTTCTCGATACGCTCATTTTTCAGGCGACCGATATTAAAATAATACAATATTATTTCTGAGCCGATAAAAGCACGCGAGTAAATTAACAAACGATTGCGGAAAAGATAAGCTTTTCATGTCATGCGTAACGAAATATATTACCGTTTTCCCAAGAAACACAATTTTGAAGATGCGAAAATATCGATAGGCAGTTTCAGCGTGAGCAAAGGGAATATCTGCAACTGGTTTCCGATGGATACCCATTGCAATTACGGCGTTACATAATATATAAACCCCCGTTAAATATAAATAATAATGAATGGCATTTTTGGCATTAGAATCGGTTTAATTAATATGTCGAACACTAAAGTTCAAACTGGCTTTCCATATCGTCCTTACGTAATGAACTTTGAGATGAATTATTAATTGTTAATGAATTCCTGAAGACGACTCTTGCATGCTCAGGAATAATTTATAATTATGATATATATTGTACATTTACATTCAGAGGAAAACTTGATTGTGCGAATAAAAATTTATGCAGTCGAGGAAGAAACTGACTTTTGTATTTAATCAAGATTCTTTTATTCTTTTTCACAGCTCAAATAAGATTCTTCATCAAAGAAAGGTTTAATAAGAAAAATATCCAATGTAATTGGAAACAAATTAATTATAAAAATGTACAACTTCACTTTCCAAACAAATCAATCAGTGCGCTAAATAAACTGTGCTTGATGGTATAAAAATTATTTTGTTTGCATAATATATTTGCATAACGGATTATTAATACAATTATAAGTAAGCTAATAGAACTATGAATGAAGAATAGACACCCCGGACAGTAACGTATTTAACCGCGCACCAACAATGTAATTCGTCTTAATTATTCATCATGTGTAAAACATTAACTCGCACTTGCGCACCGCCAAATGACGCTGAAATTAGCACGTTGGTCAACAGGAACATCTTCGGGTATAATAAATGACGTCCTGGCGAACGTTATACTATATATAAGTCATAAACTGCTGTCCGTTTTACATAAATCAGTGCTATTGCAACGACTTTGCATTTTAAGTGAGTACGCACCAAGTTCATTTATAAATGAGCTTCAATTTCACGAAAGCGTATTATCCACGGTTCAAGATCAACTCCGCTGATTTAAACATTTTACAAATTTTACACCTCGTGGAATATTTGGAGGCAAAAAAAAATTCACTTAAAATGCAATTTAAGTGGAAGTTATCAATTTACTGCCAAGTGATGTTGCGAAATTTAATCTATCCAAAGAGATGAATTGTAAGAAATGTTTTTAACCTTTCGAGTTCACTATTTTTTAAGGCCAGATTACAGAAAAAAAAAAAAATAAATAAATAAATAAAAAAAAAACAATAAAAATTACTGTTCCACCGAATTTAATATTTGAATTGAAAGAAAAACAGGCCCCGGAGGCATAATTAAGTGTCACAAGAGGGTTAATCGAGATTCACCTGAGAGTCATTCAACAATGTCAATTGGCAATTATTGAAGCCGAAATAAATCTGTTGAAATAAACATAAGACATTGGCATTCTTTTGATGAGTTAACGGCTTCGGAGTTAACGACGGCCTGAAGAATTGCGGCACTCAAATAAATGAAATCAATATTCTTTGTCATGGCGGAGCATCATGCCCGGACAATAATCATACAAATTGGAAGGCCGAGCATGATTCAATTTGCAGGGAGGCAGCGTGGTCGTTGCTCGCTCGGTTCTACGTCGCTGGCGTAGTCGGCAAACTACTTGCGAAAAATGATGATGAACGAGCGCCTCTAGATTGCTCCTCCCGTATTTTAATGTATCGGTCAATGCATTTAAATAGCTCTGGAAACAGCCACTAGGTATACATGCACACGATACCCGCCTCGGACTTTACGTGCCCGCACACTTTAACGCGCACAACAGATGAGTTCGGCCGGATTTGCAGCCACAGTAAAGTATCCGGTATCCAGTAAAGTTTTCAAGCGAATGAAAGCTCACAAATTGGATTCTCGTCGTCTCGTGAATTATGACTCCTGCCAGAAGAATGCGCCGTTAAGTCTTACGCATCAAGCATCCTTCCTTTTAATTGCGACATATATAACTATATTGATAAACAGTTTTTAGGAGTAATTAACGCTTGTTTATTCAGCAATTGTTTTTCTCCCATTCACGAGGCAAAGTGTTAAAGTTGTGATTATTTTAACGCCTCTGTGTTTTGCATTATAAATTGGAAATTATCATCGAAAAATGAATCATTAATTATAATCTTAATTCGTTTTGTTCTGTTTATAAGTTTTTTTCTTTTTTTTCTTTTGAAAATTCGTTAGACAAACAAACAGACGTAAACGCGGAGAATAATTTATGGGTTTTCTAAGCACCGGAGTCGAACCAGAGAGCGTACATCGGCAGTCTTGAAAAAAGCTCAATGCGCCTCGTTTTGCCGAAGGACGCGTTATAATAAACTCGAGAGGGTCGATAATAACAATCCGTGGTTCGCACGCGAGTAATCCCACAGCACGCGAGAAAACATCTATGAAGCGGTTACTGCTTGCTGAACGACGCTAGTTAGTTTTATGTAGACTAGTTACTACGTATATCCAACTACGAAAAGAGCACAACCAGATAAGCGGATCGTAGGAAGCCTGCTGTATATTAACTGAAGAAAAGCAGGATGCCCCATGCATCGTATACGTATGATACATTCCAACTTATGAGCAACCTTTTATAAACCACGACGTTATAAAACATTACATATAATTTTGAATCATTACAGATTATTCTCCTCGACTAACTTCCTTGTCTAATCGTCGATTAAAGAATTTATGATTTGTGGATCAATCGTATTTGAATACGGTTTAAAATGGAATGAAATACTCGGTAAAATATTTTGAATTAAAAATGAACTTTAGAGTAACGAATAAACAAACATTGCATCTGGTACGAATATCCAAGATTCTGTAACACGAAATAAAACAATAAAAGCTGGTCAATACAGTAGAAATCGGGGTCGTTAAACAGCTACTCTATCTAACACGCGATTTGTGAAATTTCGAGGTAAGAAAAGAGCGAATGAAGTAACAAGCGAATCTAGTGCTCTCGATAAAATGTGAAAGATACGTGAAAGATACAGCGGCAAAAGCGACTGATCTGTTTTACGAGAGTATCGTATATGCCAGGCATTAGGGTTTACAGTCAATCCTCTTTAGTTTATGGTGTATTTAGTACTCTGCCTATGGCTGTTTCATAGACCATACGTTGATATCGTAGAAGTTGTTGAAGCAGCAAGGATGAGAGGTAAAGAGGAGCATCAGAAGAGGATGGGGGAGAAGGGGCGATTGGCGAGGTTAGAAGGAGTTAGAAAGCCGTAAACCAATGCCGTACCGAGTCGGACGCATATGGGCTGCTCTGTTTTTCCAGCAACCCCATACATTGTCCGTTTTAAGCGAGTAATCGCTTCTCCGCTCGGCGTCTTTCTTCCTTTTCCTGGAGCACCGTTCAATACAACTTTAAGAACGAGATTTATATCCAGTATTACTCTTCGCTCTGCCCCGCAGCACGGCCTTATATAGGTACCGTGTAATTAATGACCGTGTCCCGAAATTCTCTGCCAGCTTCATCAGAGTCCTCCCTTCTTGCTTTCGGGTCAAAGGTGTCGTCATATCGACGACAATTATTACGTACGCTTTTTAAACAAACCTTTAATCATCCCTTTGCTCCGCTTACTCCTCTTTTGACGTTCGTTTTATATTACAAAAAAAAATATATTACATTTAATAAAATTTATTAGATTAAAAAATGTTTCAGAATCCTTCTGTAATTCCTTTAACACGTCTAAACAATTTGCTGCAATAATCCATAAAGATTTTTCGCATTTTTCTTTGTCCAACAAAAACGTTTCAATCGGCCTCTCGAAAACGATAATACTCAATCCAAAAGACATTATTCGCGTACATGCCAGTCCTTTGTTGAATCGCGATTGAAAATAAAACAATGCGAAAAAAAAAGGAGCAACTTTGCGGTATGGTTGCGTGGTATGTGCCGAAGCGCAGGCTTCTCGGACGAGCAACGAGGACAACTTACGGCCTACGAGCACGCGAACTTGTGATACATACTCTTTCGTTCTTTTGCCATTTTTTTCGAATGCACGTGTTCATGCATGCGTCGCGCAAAATCTAGACACTTTTCGCATATTCCGCATTTAAAACCCTCGCGTGATTTAACGGCGCTCTTAGCTCGTGTAAACGACAGGAGCTTAATTGAATTAGGTTAATCGAAATTATGGACCTTTGTAAAGAGACCTTGGCGAGCTTTATATTTGCAAACCACCGCGTGTAATGGGATTATTAATTGGATGGTAATTGCGATGCTAATTAAATCGCGCAGAACAAAATTTCCCGTCTGCTGTTCGTTGTTGTAATGCACTCGACATTATTTTCAGATTATCTTTCATCGTTATTTATGAATTATCGAAGAATTTCTCAAGGCCAATGATTCTGCTACTGGCAAAATTGCGCTCACGTCTTTCATGTTTAATATTGCTTCTTCGTTGGTTATGTTTTCTTCGTTTGTTGACGAGTAACAACGAAACACTTTGCCGAAACAATTTTTGAATATTAGGATATTTGGGTGAATTGTGTATCGAGAAGAAATATACCTATGAAAGTAATAAAGAAATTTTTCTTTCATGTTTTTGTTCTTGTACTTAAAATTATATTTTTGAAAAATAACGCACTTGTTAAATTTTGATAGTTTAACTGTAACATGTAAATGTCCAGAAAAATTACTCCTAAAATCAGTTAAGTCTATGACTTTGTCCATAAAAAATGTGTGATCTTCATATTCTTGCACCTCTTGTTGAATCTATCAATGGCATTATTATTTAAACATTAGTTTCAACATTTTTATACAATTTCCATTTACTTACAAAGTCACAAACACATCCAGAAATAGCAACTGTTGAATAACACAATGGAAAAGATTTGCCAATTTGATACACTTCGAACACCAAAGGAGCTCTAACCATAGATTTTGATAATTCGTTAATGTTCACAAGTTGATGATGACAACATCCGGAATTGAACGGAATATTTGTCAAATGTCCTATTTGTTGTTCAACTTTAAAACTGTCATCTTCGAAATGACGAGGAACAATTTCCAAAATTGGAAAATTTGGAAAATGAACTTTTACCAATAGTTTTGTAGTAACCATTGAAAGAAGAGAAATTTGTTTAACAAAAACATCTAGAAAAAGGATGTTTGACATTTCGACAACAAAAATTTTTACAATCCATTCAATATAAAATTAACCAACAATTACAAAAAAGTCTAATAAAACAATTGAAGTGTCTGTTCTCAAATGAATACAAATATAAAAAAAAAACACGTTTTTTTATGAAATGTTATTAACGTTTTAATTTGAAATTGGAAATAATGATCAGCAGTTTTTGTATTATTTTGAAATGAAATGTATTTTTAAAGTTTATAATAGCAAGTACGTGTAAGATTGAAAAAAGTGAGCTGTTTACGGCGCAAAGCGTAGTTAGCTAGGATAGTCGAGTTACGATGGAATTTTGCGTATATTCAACCCATAAGATATTCTTAATCGCCTGTGTTGTGCACTAAAGATTTCAGGATTAACTGCAAACGAAAGTACTATAATTTTACTGCGGCAATCAGCGTACCGATAAAGATCATCCGCATTTGAAATTAGTTGAAATTGCTACGGATATTGATCCCGATGAGATTAATAAGTCAATTTCCATTTTCTAATATCCCGTATCATTTAAACTTAACCTTTACAATCCCATCATTATTGTTAACATCAGTAATCACTTTTTAAAACAAATAAATACACTTTCAAACATATTCTCTTAAAGATTTCGATCCCTTTAAAATTATATTTAAGAATTTAAAACCAATAAATATCCCTACAATTTATTACTGAAAATAATTCATTAAAATTACTTATTTTACACGTTGTAAATTTGAAGAACTATTCTTTAAATAATTACGTCTCAATATAGAAAGATGTACGAAAGGCATTCGCTGTGAAATGGAAATATTTAAACGAAGCATTAACTAGACACATTGTAATAGTTATCGCGCGCTAACTGAAGATGATTGATCGTTGTGCCCAATGGAAGGTACAAAAGTCTTCTTTTTTTTTTTTCATCACGTTTCTTCAGTAAAGAAAGTATTTACTAAGCCATCCCTTAACTGTCTTCTTGTTTCTAAGCTCAACTTGATAGTCAACGGCTCTGATTTATAAGACGCCTTGGGTACTGCATCGTCGTTGCCTTGTTATCGTCGACGCGCCCGAGCAACTTTATTAACCCAACTTAGAACTGTTTCTGAACGTCTTATGATAAACTGCTAACTATACGACGTGCTAACTATTTATTATTAACACTAGAAAAAGTCGAGTTAGACAACGAGGTGCCTGTTAAATCAACTGCGGGGGACTTGTACAAATACACTCGACTTACACCACGGGTAAAGATAATCACCGAGGGAATAAAAATCTTATCGCCAATGAAATCTTGTCACTACTACAATATTTAGCTGACAAATTTAAATCTTCGTTAGAAAACCTTTAATAACGATCTTTTTCATAAGATTACAATTGTTTTGTGATTAGATTTATAATTGTTTTTATTTTTTGGAATATTTTTTTATTTCTATTAAATTTTACTATAAACAAATTAAACGAAACATAGAAGATGATTGAAACAAACAAAGTGCAATAATATTAAGAAAAAATTACTATGAATATACTAATTGTACTAAAGAAATATTTAACTGTACAATATTATTTTGTTAAATTCAAAGCATTCTACGGATGGATAATTTTATTTATAGTAAAATTTAAGATTTATTTTTCTGCGTGCATCCTTAAGGATGCATTGACTTGGGTCGTAGGAAACCGTTCCTAATGCTAATTCCAGTGTACCATTTCCGACGGTGTATCTGGAATAGAGGTTGGAGAAGGTAATACACGGGGGATCTTCTTTGTTTGATTTTTACAGGAATATGTATAGAGCAGAGGTAAAAGGTAGAGGCGCGGCATTAGCGTGCTAAGCAGATGCAGATGAAACAAATGGATTCGCTCGGTGACCACCGTAAATCCAGTCTATCGTTGACACAATCCTTACACCCTCGCACGAACCCGGCGCGACCTCGTGCCTCTTGCATTTCTCTCGTCGCGGTCTATCAGGATGTCTTCACGAACAGGAACGAAACGGAAAGGGACGCGCGTCCTGTCCGAGGAAACGGAACAAGAGCTCGCGCAAGATGAAGCGAGACAAAAAGCAGGCCCTGTCGGACGGAAATTTATCGGGCACCGCGAGACGATCTTGTATGCGTCGCGATGAGAATAAAGGGCCTCCTCTCACTGACCTAATGGACGCAAATTTATAGCTGGCGACGATATATTTCGCGAGCAAAGTTGTACCATAAGAATAAAGCAATAAAAAAGCAACGGAGGGCCGGGCCCAAAAAATGAATGGGTCCGTCCAAGAGCTGGCACGCGATAAATCTCGCGGGCTACCGCGCGGTGCCTTTTAAATGGCAATTAGATTGACTTTCCGTCGTATCCGGAAACCGCTGACATTCCCCGAGAACGATATTTGTCGCGCAAAAAATTATTCATCTGATTGTTTCAGCACTGTCGAATTTTGCTTTCCGGATTCCGGTTTCTGTTCAAGCAAACCATCGACATATTCTACTTTTTTTTTTTTTTTTTTTTTAAGTTGAAGCCGTTTGTAAACGAAAGCGAAATTTTTGTACGCAAATAATAACGTTATAAAAAAGGACATGAAACCGTTTGATGATGTAACACCTAAAATAAATTTCCAATAATCTTAATGGACGATTAAAAAGTGTTGAAAAATGTTGAGAGCATTTATGATATGTTTATACTATCGGGGCTGCTTCTGTAATTCCAATTAGCACGAGCAAAACAATTTTTCGTTGGCCTCGGCACGTTACTATTATAATTATTGTACACAAGAAATACTACAGTTCGAGCAACAGGTGCTCGAGTCATAGGGCGGTGCTTCTTCGAGCGAACTTCAAAGACGGGAAAGCAATTAATAGCGCATCGTTAATACCCTGCTGGCATGCGAGTGTACTAGCGCCTTTATCTAGCGTGTTGCTGCGAGTAATGCTTTATCGATAACCACGATCGAAACACGGGTTTCCTATGAGCCCAAGAAAAACGTAAAATGAATATCTTTTCTTCGTAATTACAATGCTAACCTTTCCCAGATCTGTATCGATTTATAATCAGAACTCGATTTTCATATCAGTCTCATCGATGTGAACAAAAATATATGTACAAATAATATCTGCAATAAAAATTTTAACTAGATTTCATTTATCTTGAAATAAATTTATATCATGCACCAGTGATATAAAAGAAATTTTGTCAAGTTCTTTTTTTCGTTTCTTTATGAGTGTCCAATATATATTTAAAACATAATTTTATATCGGAATAATTTCATCTTAAGATCATCTTTCGCAGCGATGAAGTATGCTTCTGCAACGAATCATTCTAGCCTAAAGGCAACACATTGCGAATCCTTTACTTTATTGAAACGACTGTGGAGACACATAATATTGCATATATATTTCTTTTAGTATATATTTGTGCGGCAGAACCGCGCTGATTTGTATAGCGGTTTTCACGCAAAGGGTATCACAGTATTTTACGAGATGTCACACGTGGATTTATCGACTTGAGCGAAACTTATGAATGAACGCCGCGCCACTGCGAGTTATGCCGCAAGTGATACGTTGAATGCATATTAACCTGGACTTATTTACGCACTTTTTCTTGTAAACATCGGTCATAAATGTTTATAAACGACCATTCAGAAATATTTTCAATAAACTTCTTTAGTAATTTAAATTCAAATTTTTCTTAAATGCTGAATTTTGTCAAAACTATTTTCCCAGAGATAATGACTATAACAAAATTATCATTATAGAGCGAAAATCCTTGAATTTAATAAAAGAGAAAAATCATTCCTGAAATATCTTATTTCGTCATGGATGTTAACAATGAAGGCGTATTTTATTCGTGAATAATAATAGAAAAGTGTTTTAAAGCCCTGATGATGTATGCTTTGTTATATGAATATAAACTATTGTCAATTTCTTGCACGTGTATCATATCCCTCTGCGCAGCAGCCAACCGACAAGTTTCTCCATAGAGATACGCGGAAGCTCGAACGAACTTGTCGTGACATGACGGACGTTCTGAGGTAGTCGTGAGGTACACCTTTCGCGGCAGGAAAACTGTAGAGTGATAAAATATGCGAATATTAGCCAGCGATGATATCTGTGTACGAGCAGGAGAATGCATAGCAATCGCGAGGAAACGCGTAACGTGACCTCTTTCAGCGCCATTTGAGAGCCACCATGAGATCTACATTCAGTTTATTGTACGAATACATTTGAATATTTATCTCAAAATTACAAAAGCTCTATCCGTTATTTTATATTTTTATTATATTGCGTTTCAAAACTGTTTAAATATTTTAATGAATACAAAGATATCTTGGAAATATTTTCTCGTCTAAATACAAGCGAAACACTTACGATGAAAATTACGTTATTATTTGCACATTGACGTAACAGAACAAAAATCGTAACAATTTCACATTGATAACATCATCGAAATTTCTTTCCCCGAATTTTTCGTCGATTATTCCCAAGTCACGTCGCGTCGAACCGAAGGAAATTTTTCCAGAAAGTAAAATTCCAACACAAATACACCTGTAAATAATCATTCATTGTTTTTCTTCGGTCATCGAGAGAAAGGCTTGCAACGTAACACGCTGTATCCCTGATCGATAGAAAATTTTTTTCTCTCTCTACTTTAACCTGCGATGGATGAATTTCCGTAGCGTACCAAATCGATGCATCGAAAGAAGAAGAAGAAGAAGAAGAAGAAGAAGAACATCTACGTGGCACTGCTCTTCAGCGAGATCACGGAGCAAAGAACGAGGCGAAGAGAACGAAGGAAGCTAATTATTTGAGCTTGCTTGGAAGATTGAAGCAATACAGCTACTTACACGTATATATAAAAGGGGGAACCAAAAGGAGGGAGGGATCGCGGTGAAGACTCATTAAGCAAAGTGATGAGGCACATTCCACGGTATGGGTCCGGCGCGCTGGATCACCATTGAAAAGCAAAGAGAGGACGCGATGGAAGAAACGTAAAAATCCGTCGCTGTTGCGGCTGCGATCGCGACCTCGTATCGGAAGAGCCACTGTGTCGCGATTCGATCGGCTCTCCATGTGACGTGGATCGTGATAAGGACGATGCAAAACAGGAGTCTTGCAAAAGAAGAGGAGCTACGTGACGACCCGATGCTAGTGCCCCGTCATTCGATGCTCACTGCAAGACGTATCGCGGAACATGCATTTTTCCTTATCTAATTCGCAATGCTTCAGATGCAGCATTATATTTCCCCCCCCCCTCCCCGAGATCTCTTGCCATCGATATTACGTCCGATAAATTTATGGTCCGGAGCAGTCAATCCTCCAGAGTTCTTCATTTCCTATTTGTATTTATAAAACGTTAAACAACATTTTCAAGGATTTTTCAAGCTGAATTAAAAATAAATTCCTCCGTTGCAAAATCGTTCACTGTTTCCATTTTGCATAAAATCAAGTCGGTTAAATGTGGTTTTTATAATCGTTGATGAGAAAATTCGAATTCGAACGTCAGTCAAAACGTCATGTTTCAATAATCGTTAATTTCTCGCGGTGTTTGTTCTCGTCGATACTCGAGGAATCTTAGCCGGAAGCGCAACGAGCGTATGACAGCGCGGCAGTCTTGGCGCGAGGGCATTTGTTGCGGCGAGCGAGGCCGCGCGATTCTTAAGAGTGCAGCGTGGTCATTGGTGCGGTGACCTCCGGTAGACAATGAGTATCTGCCCGGAGGATCTAGAGCCCCCACAGCGATATAATGACGTAGCTACGAAGACGGCAGGCCTACGAAGAAGGGGGGCTGCTCTACGTCAGGTGTGTCTTTGCGATTTATCGTTAGGAGGAAGGAGCCAGGAAGGAGGGAAAAGGGCGCCACCGCGCGCTCGTTCATCCGTTAAGTTCCTTATCAAAACCACGACAGACACGTGCAATTATCGAGCCGCTCGATATGCAGTCGATCCAGCGGGCGCATTTTTCGTACCAGGCTATAGCGTGTACGCATCTACGTTCTTCCCGTGGACGATAGTTATATTTTATTGTATTTTTCAACAGTTGGTCAAGGATGCGTGAAATTCGAACGAGTAAAGATCATTTTGACAGAGAGAAAGAGATATATAGAGAGAGAGAGAGAAAGATCGTAATGGAGAAATTTAAAGTTTCGAGAAATCATTTCAATAGTGTTATTGAGTCATCGTTTATAGTTTCATGATATGGAATTTATATCATGACTTTTAATATGATCAATGAATTCTTATAGGTTTTTTATCAGATTTAAAGATAGCAAATAAGCACTGTAGAATTGTTTCTAATCAATTTTTTTTTTCTTTTTTTATTATATTATACAATACTTTTGCCTTTACAAGATCAATCCAGAAACGTTTAAACATTGAATGCCCGACCTCCTTATATCTATCTAAACTATCAGGTTCAGTGACTCGAGAATTTTTGTCTTTATCTCAGTCATAACCTAATGATGATAGTTGGAACAATAGTTTTCAATTGAATTAGCATCATTTCATATTCATTTGTTCGTTCCTGATCTCCGATTGGACAGAGCACATGTGCTCGGACATAGAGCACCGTGCACCGTATGGAACCCTCGGGAGCACCCGTTCTCGGTTAACGAACAGGGTCGCTGATAGTGGATCTCCATTCGTTCGGTTGGAATGTTTCGTTTGCCCAGCATCGGGCATCGACTATCGCATCTCTTATTAGCATTCGAGCTTACCTAAGTGCGCCCGGCTATCGCCTTCGCTCGTTCACTCAGATTCGATTGAAGGGTACCTGTCCGATTCGATCGAACGACGCCAGAAGATCCAACCACTCTCGCTGCAAAAATTAGCCGAGACTCAACGTGCCAAATTGCTCTGCTATTCTTATCGGACAGATCTTTTGCTTCTAACGTCTCCTGACTTTTCTACATCTATTACTGTCTTGATTCTTTCCTTTGATGGGCTACTTTTTTGTCAGTATCGTGAATTTGTATCGTGTTTTATAATGTGCAAATTTTCTGATATCGGAATTATTTATTCCTCCTTAAGTAAGGTTATAAAACAGGAATGTCTTGATTAAGACATTAAGAAAGTGAATACTGTTCATGTTTACAAGAAAACAAATAAATCAGATGATCAAGTTATTTTTACTTGAAAAAATTGAGCTTGATAATTTTCTGCATAATTCATGTCGCGTAAATTGCAATATTTATGATATAAAAATGTGTCAAAGATGTCTTGTATTTCACATGTTTGTGTTTTATTTTTGAAATGCGCGTTTTTGAACCAAATTCTGTCTTTGTGGATTAATATGCAATGAAATCTGCTAGACAAGAAATACCGAAAACAAGTCTACAAAGTGTACCATGTTGAACGATTAAAGTGTTCTATTACCCACGATTACTTTGATATTACACGTTTTGCAAAGAAGTTAACGTCAAATATGTAAATTATACAGAGGCAAATTAATCATTCTGAAAAGCTGTGGCATGAAACTGGTTCTAATATTGCAGCAGATTAATCAACGGTCAATGCATTTCTAACTTTGTTCTAACTCGTAGAACATTATGTTTGCATTACTGTTGTTGGTGAGTCATCGATGGTAAATTATATTTTTCGTTATACTTTTCATTCCTTTGATTTATCTCAATGAAAATTTGCTTAGTCCAATAATAGCAGTTAAAAATAAATTTCTTATTTCGTAACAAGAAAATGTAAAGAAAATGCTGAAGATGAAGTTGCTCTAACAACACTGTTACTTTATCCCCATAGTTCAGAGACGTCATAACTCGAGTAATTTGACAGAAATACTAAAGAATACGAGAGACGTGCGACTCGATTCAGAAAAAAAGAGACAGTGGCATGAATCCCGTGTTGAATTTCATGCGGATTCATGCGATCGTAAAACATAATGCGTCCTGAACGTGTCTGTGTGCGTGTATACGTACATACAATTATTTCTATAAATGTTGTAAATTTATGTGTGGTCATATGAAAGCTCTATGTGGTCGCAAGTTGGTGATACGTTCTGCTCCGTAAACAGTGGCTATCCATAATGCATTTGCCACGCCCTTGGTGCATCTAGCGAGCATTCCGTGCATTCGACAGGCAATGCTCTTTGACCCTGTAATCTCCTGCAAATACGCTAACGCCTGTAGTTTAACGTCACGTTCAACCTCTATTTTGAAGCGGAGTGCTTGTCGTCTTTTTGCTTTCCTTGTCGAGGCTTGAGTGGCTACTCCGCTTACATTTTTCCAGGATACTAAAAAGTTACACGATTCAAACCCTTTACCATCGACAACTTCTTCCTCAACCAGCTTGAACCTCCAATATGCAAATTACAGTTCGTGCTAGTAAAAACTAGTTCCACTTTTTTAAATCAATTTATTTTTCCTTTTTTACTAATTTCAATAAAAGATGTTGGAATTTTTCAATAACAATTGTATTATATTACAATTTCAAAGAGAGAAAGAGAACTGATGAATTTTTAATTGATTTGACAAAAAATCTTGAATGCAAAATTAAATTTCCATTTATCTTTGAAACATTAAAAATATATTCAATGAAAAGAAAGTGAATTCGTTCATATTATCAAGCTTATAAAGCTTTTATAATATAAACAGTATCAGCGCAATAACACTTATCTTACAATTTATACTCGAATGTAAAAATTGTTATAAGTATGGTAATTTAATATTTAATTCGCCATTTTTGCCTCTGAAAATTAATTTTCCCTCGCATTTCTTTAAATTTTTTCCCGCCTTATTATAATATTAATTTCAACATGATTATCATAAAATAGTTATTACTATGATAATAGAAAGCAATTACGGACTAAACTTAGAATACGTAAGTTACACCTATAGTATAATGCATATTGCTCTTTGCGCATTTCCACTTAAGCACGTAATTTTGTGCAATCAATGGGAAAGTAGATTATAATATTAAATTGATTTATAAATACTTTCGACAATAATTAAGTACTTTTTACCAACAGACAGCATTATTTAATGGCAATTTAAGGTATTTTTTTAATTGACAACATTAAAATCAATTTAAGATAATAATTATTATGTAATTATAGACAGAGATTTAAAAACTTTTAATAATAGTTGAAGTTTCATTAAGTGTTTGGAATGAAATATAGTGAAGAAAAGAATGAAAAGTTTTACGAGATTTCTACGAGAGAAGTGTGTTAAGAGCAAAAATGATTTAAATCTAAACCTGATATCAATTTAATATAAAGAATTGTATTTTAGTTTCAATGATGCATATCACTGTTTCGTCAGAAAAAAAGTAAATTTTACTATACTATCTCCTTTTTCTTTCCCAATTTTTAAAGTAACTTGCGTTTCACATTATCATAATCTTAAATATTATTTAATGTTGCATATCGCACATTTGTTACATTTACATTTCATGTAAAAAGCAAATTGTTGTTAATAATTTAAATATGTTGTCACAATCATTAATTGAAATAAAATGTCATAAAACTCTAAATTATTTATAATTATTTAATAATAAATAATTGAACT